>QRDG01000150.1:5010285-5140774 GCA_012064385.1 Puccinellia tenuiflora | reverse complement strand
GACATGGTCTCCGTAATATAACTTCCACCACCAATATATTTTACAATATATGTATAATGACCAACACCATCGTAATATTCTGAAAGTACTTATTGATTCAAATATGTCCATATAATTTTCAACCCAGTCTAAGTATTTAAAACGATATTGCTGGTCAAATTTTGACTTAAGAAGTGTCTAAACGTCACTTTTTTGTGTACTGGTGCCACTGGGTGTTGGGGTGCGACCAACCCCTTGACGGCGTGGTAGAAACTTAGGCCAAGGGTGTGGTCCAGCCCAAAGACCCTGGCCTATATATAATGTTAGGAAGCAAGCACATGGAAAAACCTGTTTTTCTTCTCCTCAGTTAATATGAACCTTTGACGTTGTTGTCTACTGTTTCTGTTAATGTGTTTGATGTGCTGACTGATAAATGATCACTACGTAAGCTGTACCCAAATTGACCGTACATGTAAAATGAACAAGCCAATCAGTGTAGTTGTAGAATGTCTTCAGTAATTCCATTCTGATGTACTACTGAGTAGTAAAGGTTTATAGATCCTTTTCCACCTGCTTGCATAGTTGCATTCATGAATCCCGTGGATGAGCGTTAAAATACTTCTGTCTGTCATCCTTTTTAGTTGAGAATAATATTTGCATGGCCTGTGATGCTTGACCATAGGCAATAGCCCATGAAGAGAGTGCAACACTGTACGCAAACAGGAGTCTTTGTAAGCTGCATCTGGGCGATGGTGACGGTGCTTTGTCGGACGCTCTTAGGTGCAGAATGCTGCGACCTAATTGGGCAAAAGCTTGCTACCGTCAAGCTGCGGCTCACATGCTACTTGAGGTGCGTCTAGCTTGCCAGAGTGTTCACTTATTTTCATATTGATATAACTGTCTGGTCATGTTCCTTGATTTGATCCGTACCTCCAGGAGTATAAACAAGCCTGTGACGCTCTCTCGGATGCACAAAAGTTTGATCCCGGAAACGCAGAAATTGAGAAGGAACTACGGTAACCTACTCTCTTATGCTTATCTATTTTGAGTCTTCCAAATGCTAGTATGATTTAGGTTGGCAAAATACGCTTATAGTGAATTAGTGATGAGAAGCAGTTGCACAGTTAACTAATGTCAAATGCAATTAGTGCACGCCTTTGAATAACTTCTTTTGTTTCTTATGTGCCACTCGTGTGTCGGTAACTTATAGGGCTGGACCTACTCTGTCAGCCCTAGAAACAGGAATCAGTTAGTGGGTTGCATATCGAGAGGGATTATTGCTGACATGTCCATTCCATCCGGTTGAATTCTTGCAGGAAGGCTAGGGAACTCCTGGAGAATTCCCCTGACGATGGTGAGCAGTGAGGCGTGGCCCGTGCGCACTGGAACTGCAGGCTGCAGCATGTGCCTGTTTTCACTAAAGTAGAGCTAGCATGAACGTCTAACCCTTATGTTCTTGGTCTCGCGGGGGTCTGACTGACTCCTGTTGAACGGATCCTGGCATGCGCTGAAGAAAAACAGAGTTTAAAACTTCTATGTTGTGTTTTGTACCGCGGTTTGGTCTCGCTAGGACCTGTGCTGTGAGTTTCCTGTAGGAGTGTAGGAGATCAGTAGATGGGTCTTGTCTCTTTTTCGTCAGTCGAAGTTGGTCTCCCTGATTTTTCGTATGCCGTTTGTGTGGTTAGCACACGGCCTCTTATGTGTCAGGCGCTTTCGCGCGCGAGAACCTGGAGACAACTCTGTTTATCGGTTGGGAGATGTTGCTCTTTTCATCAAAGAAAAAAAAACCTTACGTCTTGTTACAAAGCAAACTCTGAAATTCATATGAATTCTGCATCTGCCGACTGCTAAAACGAGTGTGTATGCAATTTCTTGTCTGTCACATGGATCGTACTTTTTTTTTTTGAAATAAACACATGGATCGTACTGGTCGTATGCCAGTCCTTTTCTTATGGATACTATTTTTGCAATTATAATTTTTCAGTTTCCTTGTGCTAGGCTTATTAAGTTGCATGATCTTTCTCTTGGTCAGTCAGCTTTTTAATACAAGTACACATATGTGGTAGGATTTTGGTATCTGGTTTCTACACAATATTTCCCCAAAATATGAGGTGTCAGGTCTTGTGTCATGTCAAAAGAGATCGCCTGAGTAGCCCTAGGCAGGGTACGTACCTCAACTCGCACCCTACAGCCAGTTCATCCGGGAAATATCCTATTCCCTCCGATCCATAAAAGTGTCGCTCATGTTGTATCAAGTTAGTATAAATTTTATACTAAGTAGCCGCACTTTTTATGAATCGGAGGGAGTATCTTAGAACCAAACTTGGTGTGATCAATCTTAACACGCTCGCCCTGCGTGTCACCCCATATATATACGATATGAACCAGCTTGACGTTGCGCCGCCACCAATTATTGCTACCCCCTGCAGGCATGGATGAGCATTCCGAATCAGCTCCGTGTGTGTATGGAACTGTCATACTGCGCCACTTGCCGGGCATATATATCTCGTCAGTTACCTCCGAAAGAGACTTAACACTAGTAGCACTAGTTTCCACTCTTTCCTGGATTGTCCTTTTTCTTTTTTTGAACTGGGGATGGATTGCCCTTAGGCATATGCTATGTTACTCGAATGGATGGAATATACCTACTGCGCTGCACTGCTGCCTAAGAGCATCTTTGCACCAAAATGGCATCGCCGATACAAAATGGCGCGCCGTGGCCACGGCCGTCTAGCTAGCTAGAAGACGCGAGGGTTACTGTCTGTCACCGCGAGGAGGAGCTAGGTCGATATCGACGGACATGCTAGCTCGCTGGCGTCTCTCTCGCGCGCGGTCCTTGGAACCGGCCGGAACCTTCGTCGTGGTACACAGCCAAATAAAACGGCCTTGCTGCTGCGGTGACCGGACAAAATATGCGTCCACAACGCGAGTCGCCGTCGAGCTAGCTAAGCATACGGTTCACGCACACTCTGGAAAAGGACGGTGTCATTCACCTGCGCGCGTCCGTTTTAGCTAGCGGCTCTAGAAGCTCCTAAACATGAAAACTTTCACATGCCAAAGAACGACCAAGTGGAGCAGTGCTTCCACGAAGAAACAATTGGCCGAATATATATACAAGCGATTCCGCCAAGTCGACACTTCGTTTTGTTATGTTTTCAAGTTGACAAGCAGACACTTCATTCGAGTAAATTGCAAAAAAAAAAAAAAAAAAAAAAAAAAAAAAAAACGCCACAATTCGGAGCAACGTGGCAGAAAAACCACCAGTTTTCATTTTTTTTTTGCAAATACCCACCGGTTCTGGGAACAGACGTTGCAGATATCATTGATACCCTGGTTTAGTCAAGTTGACGCTCGTTCTTCGTTATGGCCCACTGTTAGGCATGATAGGGCGTGGGCTAACGCCCCACCGTTAATGGTCGTGTGTGTATTCTATGAAAAAGTCCTCCATCTTTTTCCTTCTTTTTTTCCTCAGACTCAGCATTGATCATATCCCCATGGCCGGCTCCGAGTCCGGCGACATGTGGTCAGCTAGGTCGCCGCCGGCCGCACGAAAGAGCACATGGAGCAAGAGGAGCGATCCACCGCTCCATCCTGGGCGGCGTGGAGTGCGAGTGTGGCTTGGGGAAAGCTGGAAGCAAGCTCTAATATGGTGGCGAGGGTCGTTTCGAGGGCGGCAGAGGGCAAGGGTGCACGAGGGGTATGGTCGAGAAGAACGAGGAGGTCTCCGATTGGTACTCCACACCGTCAGAGAATGTTTGGGAGGACGACACGAACTACGGCGAAATCCGGCCGGAGACGAGGAAGATGAGGACCTTGCCGTCGTGTCACGGAACCCCGATGCAATTCCCTTGTAGCTTCATAGCCCCGACTGAATCGGGCAGGAGACAAGGTGCGATGGCGTTGTATCAGAGTCGAGGAAGATGGGAAGGAGCTCGGGTTCGCCAGAATTGAAGAAGACGGCTGCACTCGGGTCCATGGCTGACGGCCGATATGCACGGGGGCGTGGGGGCGGCGATGATGGTGCGCGGAGGGCAGGCGGTTCGCTACGGCAGTGCTGCAGCGGACATCGCCGGTGCGGCCGGCCGCTGCCACGGCTCTCAGGCTGCCCGCACGTGGAGTCGTGCAGGTCTCCCACCCTATTTGTCCACGCAAGGTGCGGTAGAAAAAGAAGTAAAATAAGGAATAAAAAACTGGGGAGAGGAGTAGGAAAAGAAGAAGGTGTGCCTAAGGGCCGTTTTCCCTTACCGTTACCGTGTGCCATGTCATTCTGACGGTGGGCCCAATCGCCGATCAGTGCTATCTGCAGCATTGTTTCCAGAACCGGTGGGTATTTGCGAAAAAAATGAAAACCGATGGTTTTTTGCGAAAATGCTCCGAATTGTGGTGGTTCTTTTGTGGTTTCTCCACTTCATTCTGAAGACATTTCGAACAAGAGAGGGGCAAAACCCTCGTGCCGTTGCCCAGCTCGAGCACCACCCACGGGAAACCCGTGCGAACCGGGTGTAAAAATGATCCCGACCCGAGCCAAGCCAAGCCTGGCGACGGAGGACGTGGACGCGTCCCAGCTTTTCCGAAAAGCGCACGCACCGTAAAAGCGACGGCCCGCGCGAGAGAGCCCGTCGTGGAGAAGAAACCCCCGGCTCCGCTTTATAATCCCATCACCATTCTCGCTTCAAATTCCATCCAACCCGACCCAAACGAAACGAAGGCGATCCATCTCAACTCCAGCTAAATTAAACCCCCCAATCCTTCCTCTTCTTCTCGCGGGGCGAATCGATGGCGGTGGCGTACGGAGCCTCGGCCGCGTTCTCAGTCCGGCCGGCCCGGCCCTGCGCCTGCTCCGCCGCGGCTGCCGTTGGGCCGAGGTCCCGTTCCGACGGGAACGGCAGCAAATGGTGGGCGCCGCTGCTGGGGTGGTCGGGCCAGCCCGACTACATCGACGCCCAGCCGGCTCCGCCCGCGCCGGAGGGGGAGAGGCCAAGTGCCCAGCAGCCTGCAGGGGCCGGGCGGTTTGGGGTTCTGACGGAGGAGAAGGCGCGGCAGCTGCGGATGCGGACGATGGAGACGGAGAGCTTCCACGACGCCATGTACCACTCCGCCATCGCCTCCCGCCTCGCCTGCGCCGCCCCGGAAAACGACGACACCAAGGCGCCGTAGCTAGCTCTCTCTTGGCGTGGGCGCCGTCCGAGGATGCAACCCAACTGCTCAGCTCGCCGACGAGAATCCATGCATGCACCGCGTGTACATAACTAAGCTTTTGTCTGTTCTTTAATTTGATCGTTCGTATTACAGTCTGTAAATACGTCAGAGAAGAAGGAGGGAGGCGCCAGTAATGTATATTTAGAAATTAGGACACTGCCCTTCCGACTCTGCTTAACTCAGTCGATCTTGAGCAACGTAAACCTCCAGGCTCCAGCCGAAATATGATTATGATTATCTACAAAAATTATTCTTTTGGCCGTATGATTGGTGTTCGGTTTGCTCAGATTTATTGCAAGATCACAACCACGTAGATTCAGATGCTCGCAAGCTCCTACAGGCACTTAACATTCATGAAGAAACGATGGTGTAAACTATGATGCGAGGTGCTCCGAGCTTTTTTTTGCAGAGCGAGGTTTTTCTGTCCGCTTCTTAATTAGCGTCGAGGTTCAAGTACTCCCAAAGTCGCAATCGGCAAGTCGTCATCGGCGATAATCCATGGAACTTTGCGTCCCGTCTGTCACCACTTGATAAGAAATAAGAGCGCTTAGTAAAACTTGTAAAGAAATAATCCCATGGTATATGGTAGTAGTACTAAACAACATCGCACGTCATCACCATTTGATTCAACTCGATGGCGTACGTAGGTTGCCGAATCTACATTGGCTCTTCCAATCCATGTTATCACCGAAGACATAGAAGACTCAACATAGATCCATAGAAGATATCACCGAAGTTATAAAAATTCATACATGTTTCTTATTTTTTCCGATATAGAAAGATGAAATAACATCTGAACAACCTTTTCTTAAAGGATGCGTCTAGCGGGCGCTTAGGCGCTTGTCGGGGAGATGAACCCCGTATACCCCAAAGAAACTCACTCCTTCAAACTCATTATGCCGGCTGAACAATGCCGCCTGCACTACGCCGGTTAGACTGGGCCGCCTGCGTCTACCCGGACGCAGACGTCCGGCTGGACTGAAGCCGGACCAACCAACCGACAGTTCCGTACCAGTGGGCCAGCCCCGCATAATCGCTCCTGGTGAACAGTACTTCCTGTCGGGCATCCCCTTTACAGAATCATGACAACGAGCTCCAGCCGGCCCTGTACTGTAGTGATGTCATAGGGCAAACTTGTAAATTCCGTGTAACCCAAAACCCTAGCCCGTTGCCTATATAAGGCGGGCTAGAGCCTCCTGCGTGGGGCAAGCAGGAGACAAGACACATGCGAGCAGAGACACCACCACATACCCGATGATCATCATCATCATCTTCCACCTCCAGCCGGCCCAGTAGTTCTAGCCGGCTGCCACCTGAAACATCTCCAGGAGCATCACTTGTAGCCCGATTCCATGATCTGAGCAATAAGAATCAAGAAGAGCAGGACGTAGGGGTGTTACCTCATCACGAGGGCCTCGAACCTAGGTACATCGCGTGTGTTTGCGTGCTTGTTACCCAATCCCGCGCGAACGCCATCGTTGCCTTGCTCCATAAAATTTTCCGTCTTTGATGGATATGTCGTTGATGCAACCACGACATTTGGCGCCCACCGTGGGGCTAGCGGCGAGCGGAATCACGTTTTGCGTGGGATCCCGGACCGTAGATGATCGGCGGGTCGTCTCCGGCCTCGTGCTCTCCATCGGGTGCGTCCTCGACAACACCAGGAGCTTCGCCGACGTGGGCTTCACCAGCGGAGGCACCGTCGTCACCCTTGGCGATTTCCACGTCTACGTCGCCGTCGCCGCCAAGGAGTACCCGGAGGAGGTCTACTCGTGCTTGGCTCCTTCGGTCTTCGACGCCAGCATCTGCGACAACGACTCCGCCTTCGGCTACCTCAGCTCCGGTGGCGCGGACTACGACGACGCCAAGCTCAACGTCTACGCCGAGGTGCACATGGTCGAGCACGTGGCGGCAGGAGGCGGCATCGCCACAACTGTTCACGAAGCTGGAGAACCCTCTCGCTTCCAGCGCAACCTCGAAACTGACTTCGAGTTACTGAGCACCCCCATCGCGCCGGGTGCGGATTCAGCCAAGGCGGCGGCTGATCTCGAGAGGATGCGTCAACAGATATACGACAAGTCTCTCCACCTCGCATCGACACAGCGCCGACTCAACGCCACGATGCGCGAGTACAACACCGTCCACGGTTTCGAGCCGGCAAGAGGCAACACGGAGAAGCTGAACGAAGTCAGGCGCAAAGGAGGGGATCTCGGCGGTGCCCTGAACCGTGCTGGCCATCCGCACGAGCATTCGGACATCGTTTTGCCCGAGTACAGCTGCCCGGTGCAAAACATGAAGGCTGCGGAGGCGGCCGCAGCGGAACTACCCCATCTTCAAGGCGAGGAGCTACGTCAACAAGCGCGCCGGGTCCAAGAGCTCATCGCCGCGGCCAACCGGCAGCAGCGCGAAACCGCGGCAACGGCGAGCCGGGAGCATCATGAGCCGCCTCCAGGCTACGACGCAGCCAGCAAGCCCAAGCAGGGCGTCGAGGCGTCATCCACGAGCTCATCGCGAGAGGAGCGCGAGTTCACATCCTCGTGATCACGGCCGCGATCCGGCTGGGCGACGTGAAGACGGCGACCGGAACGAGCTGCATGCCGGTCGTAGCGTCAAGGAGCGAGTCGGACACAAGGTCACCATCGACCAGCGCCTGGGACCACTGGGGCCCGAGACGGGCAACGACGTGCGCCACCGCATCGACGCGCTCAAGGCGTCAAGCATCATCGAAGAAGAGGACATCGCCGCGCATCGCTGCTTCGGACCTCGCATCCGGACCGAGCAGTTCCCGAGGGGATTCACCCTCCCAAGGGATACACCCAAGTACAATGGCACCGCGAAGCCGGAAGACTGGCTCGCCGACTACGTCACGGCGGTCAACATCGCATGCGGCAACAAGCGGGTGGCCGTACGCTACGTGCCTCTCATGCTCCAGGGATCGGCTCGGACCTGGCTGAACAGCCTTCCAGATGAAAGCGTCAACAGCTGGCTGGACTTCGAGGAAGTGTTCAACCGCAATTTCACCGGCACCTACTTGCGCCCCAGCAACGCACAGCTGCTCGCGCTGTGCAAGCATAAGGAAGGCGAGTCGGACCGTGCCTACCTCACCCGATGAACTAGCTTACGCAACTCCTGCGAGGGGGTCCTCGAGCTCCAAGCCGTCCAATACTTCATCCAAGGCTGCCGGGATCAGACGCTGCTCAAGCATAGGCTCCTGAGGAAAAGCCCGAAGACCATGGCGGAACTCATGACAATCGCCGACGAGTACGCCACCACCGACGCGGGCATGACCAACCCGATCCGACTTGACGAAGCCGGAAGGATCATCACGGCAGAGCCGGCTGCACGCCGCAGCCGGACGGAGAACCAGGAGGGAGGAAGATCAACCCGGCGTGACTCCGACGCATCCGGCAAGCGCAAGTCCACTGACGACCGCGTCGAGTCCAAGGTCGTCGCCACCACTGAGGGAAGGCCGACAGGAGGCTCCGACAACCGCCGCATGCGGACGAGCGGCGACATACGCCGGACAAGGGCGAGAAACAGCTACGAGTTCTTACTCGATCAGCCGTGTCGGAACCACGGCGACCGGCCGGCAAACCACACCGTCAGGCAATGCAACCTTGGCCGTCCAAGGCCGCCACCGTACGAGCGGCGAAATCCACCTCCGCCTCTGGACGAAGCCGGACGGGATGACCGGAGACGCGACGCGAAGACAGGAATCGCGATGACCGCCAACGCGAAGACCAAAGGAGGGAGCGTCTCCCATCTCCACCGCCAGGGGGAACCTGACGGATACCGGAACCCGGACGCGGCATACATCGTGTTCGTCAGCGAGCGCGACGACAAGCGAAGCCGGCGAGAACGATTCAAGGAGGTGAACGCTGTGGTTCCACCCGTCCCCCAGTATCTCAACTGGTCGGAAGGAGCCATCACGTGGGATCGCAGCGACCACCCGGAGCTGATGCCCAACCCAGGCGGCTATGCTCTAGTCCTGGAGCCCATGATCATCTCCCCCAAGCGCGCCTGCACCTTCTCACGGTTCCTCGTCGACGGAGGCAGCAGCATCAACATCCTCTACCGCGACACGCTGGAGAAGCTGGGCGTCTCCGAGTCCGGCTTGACGCGAAGCCGGACGGTCTTCCACGGCATTGTGCCAGGGCGAGCCGGCTCGTCCATGGGGCTCATCCGGCTTGACGTCCTATTCGGCACCAAGGGTAACCATCGCCGCGAGACCATCTCCTTCGAGGCGGTTGACCACACCAGCGCCTACCACGCCATACTGGGGCGGTCGGCGCTCGCCAAGTTCATGGCGGTACCGCACTACGCCTACCTCAAGATGAAACTACCAGCGTCTTTGATGGATATGTCGTTGATGCCACCACGACAGCGCTGGTTGGTGAATTTTGACGCTCACCCCAAAAAGGTAAATTACTGTCTGATGCCCTCCACAAGATATAAAAGGAACGGACTCTGTAACAACACGTGGTCTCAATCCTAACAGAAAACGCGTCCGTCGGTACGAAAATGAGACAAAACTCCAGCGTGTCCTCTCCCTGTCAGATTCATGGACATACATCACGATTACATCATGTTGAATTAAATTTTCATTGACAAATTCAAAAAGCTATAGCTTTCAAACCATTTGTCGGTATATGAGTCGTTTTTTTTTTCAAAATTTTTGCGTCGAGATCTTCAAATCTAGATCTCACTTGTATATATTTTGACGAATATTTTTTTGAAGCAATTTTTTTGCGCGGCGAAGCAAATGCAGTGACGAAGCAACTTTGTTCTCGAAGAATAAACTAGAATAGAATAGTGGTAGGCAACTTCACATTAACGCTAAGCAACTACGAGGAGAAACAACTTTTGTGTGCTATGAGACAACTTCACAAGAACGGTAAGTAAATCCACAACAACTAAAAAGCAACTGTGATGTGCGACTAGGTAACTTCTCAACAACGGTAAGCAACTACAAGGTGAAGCAAATTTGATGTGCGATGAGAGGCAACTTCACAAAAACGTTAACCAACTCCACAACAATTAAAAGCAATTTTACTATACGATTAGGCAACTTCACAACAGCGGTAAGCAACTACGAGGCGATACAACTTTGATGTGTGATGAGCCAACTTCACAAGAAATATAAGCAACTTCATAACAACTAAAAGCAACTTTGGTGTGCGATTAGACAACTTCACAAACGCTCGTAAGCAACTCCCCATCGATTAAAAGCAACTTTGGTACAAGGCAAAACAATTTTGTTGTGCGGTTAGGCAATTTCACAACAATGATAAGTAACTCCATAATAACTAAAGCAACTTTGGTACGAAACAAAACAATTTTGGTGCGCCGTGAAGCAATTTCACAATAACGGTAAGCAACAAAGCGAAACAATTTTAGTGTGCGTTAAGGCAACTTCACAACAACAGTGAGCAACTTTGGTCTACGATGAGACAACTTCAGCACAGTGGTAAGCAACTCCTACACAACTAAATGCAACTTTCGTACGAGGCAAAGTAACTTTGGAGTGCGATGCGGCAAATTAAGAACATCGCTAAGCAACTAAACACAATTAAAAATCAACTTTAGTACGAGGCGAAGCAACTTTGATAGGCAGCTATATAATAGCGATAGACAGTTATACAATAATATCAGGCAACTATAGCGGAAGGAAAAAGGAAGGCAACTTATCAACATCGTAATCATTAGAGAGGGGTACCTATTGCATCACTTCCATAATCAACCTCACTCGTATTTTCACTGTAAAAAAAAACCTTACTGACGTAATTTTTGAACCCAAAAGCCTAAAAAACACCTAAGCAACAGAAGCAAAAAGGCCCATGTTTCAGCCCATCAGAGATATGAAGCAATCGGTCCTTGTTTCCCTGAAACAAACTACTGTACGTACGTGAGAAAAGCTCTCGGCGGCTGCTTAGGAACGATTCTCCCACTCTCCAGCCGGCAGCCGCTGGCCCGCTCGCTCCTCCCCATCCCCACCATAGTGTCGGGCCTCTTCTGGCGCAGAGAATCTAGACACAGGAGACAAAGGGAGGTCGCCGCGGGATCCATGGTGATTTTCTGGGCTGGGTTCCCCAATGGCGTCGCACACAGAAGGGATGTTGTCGCGGATGGGAGCTCGCCGGCGCGGGGACTCGGGCGGCGCGGTGGGTATTTTGCCGGCGTTGTGACTCAGGGGCGGTGTGTTGGGTGGCCTGCCGGTGCAGGGGGCTCAGGCGGCGCGCGTCGATGGCAGGGGCTGCGCACGGATGGGCTGGGGCCTGGGGAGTGGGGATGACGAGTGAGTTAGTGCTACTTCTTTGTGTCGCGTAGCGTGGGCGCTCCGATCGACTAAATAGCGCAGCTGCCCTAGTAAGCATTTGGGTTTCTTAAATGTAAGCAACTCTTTCGTACATCCAAGCAAACTACTAATAACTCCAAGCAAATCGTAGGTCCAACCTATCATAAATCCAAGCAAACTTTTAAATTTGTAAGATCTATACAAGATCAATCCAAATTTTGAAGCCATACCAAGATTCAATACATTTCCATATAAGATTTTACTGAAGTTATCAAATTAATACACGTTTCGTACATTTTTTTAATCCAGAAAGACATGTTTCATAGAACAAATACATGAGCATTAACTCGGATCTGGGTCATCCGAAAAAAAAGGGGGAAGTCTGGTCCGAGGCCCCCCTGCCAAGATCCAAGCCTCCCTGCTTAGATCGAGTACATGGAGCGTGGATCCGTCAAGAGGAGTCGAGAATAAACGCTATGAGTCATTGGATAAGGGCGGGGATCGTCAAGACCCTTGTAGAAATCCACGTTGCAGTATTATGCTCCCCCTATCCCATATACTCCCCCTAGCCGAATACCAAGACGCGGCAGAGTCCTTCGATTGAAAAATTGTATGCTCAAACCCTTGTTGCACCCCATATCCGGCTTCACTCGATTTCGCTGTAAATTCCAAAGCATGCATAGGCCAGCTTCACCCCGCAACACGCATCCTTCTCTTTAAACCAAGCATCATTTTTTGGAGCCAAATGAAGCTAGTAAATCCTCTTATATGCTGCAATTCTTATTTTGATTTTCTGTTTACAAATGGGAGGGTAACTCGATAATTATTGCACTTGCACCTTCAATGTCCTTGCGCCCCAGCGGACCTAGACAGTAGACACGGCGGTTTCGGACGTTTCCCGTGGGTAGCTGGAGGCAGGATGCTTTGACAACCGTGCTAACCAGGTCCAAGGATCCGTGCGAACACATATGAACACTCCTTTTACTGTATCTAGCCGGCATGGTTGATCATGATACACGCAACCAAACACGTCATAGCAATCTTAACATCCTCGTCGTGTCACACCAAACGAGGAAAATAAAATGATTAACCGGTTTAACTAATAATCGGGCAGCACATATTGATATCCGTGTCTTTTTTTCAATAAAGAGTGTTTTATTAGACTTTAATGAGTTTACATCAAGGTGATACCAGAAATGTCTACACCCAGCCTCTGCATATCTAGGATGTACACAGCCGAAAGAAAAAGGGGTTGGAAGAAAGCATCTAAGAGGAAGGAAAAAGACTCATAGAAAAAAATGTCACATGCGACAAAAAATAATCCTATGGTAGTGTTGATGGTGGACCGATGCGCAAATTATGCTGCCACCCATGCCGGGTAAAAACATCTCTCGCCACTTGCTCCAACCGCAAGCAAACCTCCGTAAACAAGTCTCGGTGTACCGGACTCTAAAAAATAGACCAGTCCTGGAGATAATGAGCACAACGGAAGATCACCTGCATAGGAGAAGATAATTTAGCGTTAAAAACTCTGTCATTTCTACATAGCCAAAGCGACCATAATAAAGCGATCGCTCCCACCCAAATATGTTTTCTAAACGTGTGACCTAAATCTTGCAACCAGTTGCCAAAAATATTAGCAACAGAGCTAGGTGGATACAGGTTCGAAGCCACTTGGATAGCTAGCAGACCATATAGAGCGCGCGAACTGACATTCAAAAAACAAATGTTTGATACTCTCATCATGATGACAGAACACGCATTTTGTGCTACCTTGCCAGTTCCGCTTTTCCAGGTTATCCTTGTTTAGGACTATCCCTCTGCGAAGTTACCAAGTAAATATTTGTATTTTCAATGGTACCGTCATTTTCCAGATGTGTTTATTGTTTATTGCAGGCATATCCGAATGTACAAGTGCATTATACATGGATCCCACACAGAATTAACCATTGTTTAGTAAGTTCCATCGGAAGTCCTCATGTTCTGGTACTAGATGGATGTCGACCAAGCGCTCTTGAAGAGCTTGCCATGAGGCAAGTCTTATTCCAACTAGATCCCGTCTGAATGACACGTTCGGTGGGGAAGAACCTAACACATGCGCTATCGAGTCACTCTTGTTACATGCAATACTGTATAATGTTGGATATTGTTCTCGAAGAGGTGCATTTCCCAGCCATGAATCCTGCCAGAACCGCATCTCCGACCCATCTTTTATGCGGAACGATCCATATCGAAAGAACTTACTCTTTACCGACATTAGACCTACCAAAAAATGTGAATCCCCTAGTTTTCAAGACAACTGGGATACAGTTTTTGAAACCGCATATTTTCTTCTCAGGAGTTGTTGCCACACCCCATCCTCGGTTAATAGCTTAAAAACCCACTTGCTAAGAAGTGCGGTGTTTTTTGCCTCTAGGTCTTGTATCCCTAGGCCCCCTCTGGTCCATTGGTCGACAAAGTACACTTCATTTAGCCAGTCTATATTTGTTTTTCTCGTTATCCCCTTGCCAAAATAAATCCCGAACAGAAGTAATCCAAACGCTTGAGTACTCCTTTCGGTATTAGGAAAAAGGATAACATGTATACTACCATGTTACTAAGGACCGAATTAATTAGTACTAAACGCTCGCCAACTAAAAGTAATTTTTCTTTCCAACTGCTAGGTCGTTTTTTCAAACGCTTCTCGACATGTTTCCATTCAACATTTATGAGTCTCCGGTAATGAATCGGTATCCCCAAATATGACATGGAAAACTGGCCTTGCTAGCAACCAAATCAGATAGCCGTGTGTGATGACGTGTCTACTAAAAGTGTCGTCACCTGCCTCTTGCGAGGCATATGTCGCTAGGCTAGTGATCCTCCTCCCTCGAAAGAGACGCAACGTCAACACACTTGCTCAACTAGTGAATTATGGTACCCTTTTTCACCTTTTGGTGGTCGATTCGATCTCCTTGCTTCGGCACATGCTGCGCTCCAAGCAAGCTAACCCTCGCTCGTCGCCTGGAATTAATATACCGCGTACGTGTATGCTGCATGCGCAAGAGCATCTTTGCATTCCACCAGAAAAAAAAAAAAAGAGCATCTTTGCACCAGAATGGAACGATACGTGGAAAAGGTCCCCACGTCCCCGTCGCCAACCTACCGGCACGGATTCGGCTCGCGTTGCATGCACGAACCTGGCCACTGCGTTTGTTGGTTTCTCCGACGCGTCCGCGCGCCCGTGGCCAAGCTTGTTCCCACGGTCGGGACGCGCTAGATCACGAGGGTTGGCCGGAACTTTCCTGCATGCAAGGAAACGGCCGGGCCTTGCAGAGCGCCGGCCGGTGACCGAAATAGATCCGTCGCCGTCGACCTATGCAACAGGAGCGGAAATACGTCGTCTCTCGAAACAGGACAGTTGCATTCACCAGCTAGCGTCCGGCTCCGGCCGTTTCAAGGGCTCTCGAACCTCCTGTTTCGTTCCGTTGAGCTGGTGATTTCATTTTCTAGTAAACCGATCAGTTGCTGCATGTTCCTGTATTCGTATATAGTAAAGTAAAGACAGGGCCGGGCCGGCAAAATTCAGGGCCCTGTTCAAAACATAAAATAGGGCCAACCTCACTAGAAATTTATATTATTTTACTAACAAAGAAACACATCGCTTATCGCTTAAATATTCTAATTTCCTATTCTATGTACAGATCAAGCATTTTCACGGATTTGAACTGTTGAAGAATTACTCTCAACACTTATAGGTTCTAAAAATATGATAAATTTTTCTTAAAAACAGTTTTATAAAATATACTCCATCCGTCCCAAAAAAGATGTCATTTATGTGTCTAGATTTAAATATATCTAGACACTACATTCTTTTTGGACCGGATGGAGTATATAGTTTAGAAAACCGATTGAGCCGGCGGCTCAACCAGAAAAAAACCAACATCTATTGGTTTTGATATATTTAAATTTTCGTGTTTTGAAAACAAGGAAATACCCGCAAAATCTCAAAAGTTTATATCATTTAAAGCTATCGCAACACGTACATACATAAGCCCATTATAAGAACTATCCACATAAAATGAATAAAATAAAGCTATATTAAATTTACCTCACAATTTACAAATAAAAATCACACTGATAAATTACTTTGAATCGAAGTCATGATATCTTAGTTCAGCTTTCTTAAACAAGTTTAAGACTTGAAATTAGAATTTTTTTTGTAGCACGTGTGAGTTTTACCTAGTGCTAATTAAATACCTAATAAAAATTTACAATATATATTTTTCTCAGTTCAGAATAGTATAAATCGGAGAAAGAAGGAGAAAAAAAAGCTCATGTTGGACTCGATCCTGTGACCTCCAAACACAACAAGAACTGCCAATTGGACTGAAATTATTACCTGTTAAAGGACTGAAGTACTACTATATGAAGGTAACACATAATTTTGGGCCCTCGAAAAATTGGGGCCCTGTTCGGCCCGCACACTCGGCACACCCATAGGCCCGGGCCTGAAAGGCAAATCGATCGGTACTGCCTCCAAAGCTCCAAGTACAGTGTTGGTGTTATTGTACACACCGATATATACCGTACCAATGACGAATCTCAGATCCGGCAGTATAAGAGCATCTCTAGCAGTGATTGTAAAGCTTCGGGAACTATAAACTTCTGGCGGCTTTACGGGCTCAGGTCGTTTTTTGGGTCAGAACAGAGCCCGTAAAGCCGGCTCGGCCCGAAAAACTTTTTCGGGCGCATGAGAATCCGAGGCGCGGATCTGGATAAGTAGCGGCCGACGCCCCATTTCCAGGTCGTGCCCCCAGTCCCTCTGCCTCCTCCGATGAGCAATCCGTCCCTCCGTCGCCCCACCTTCGACGAGCAATCCGTCACTCCTCCGCCCAGATTCACATCCTCTGCGCCACCATGCCGCCGAAGATGAAGACGCCGAAGCGCGAGGCGTCCTCCCGCCTCGTCGTCGACCCGACAGATCTCTCCAATGAGGCGAGGGAGCGGGCCGTGAGGTCCGACGGCGCGCGGAAGCGGGCCGCTCACTACTACACCAAGCACGGCGCGGCAGTGCCACCAAATCTCCTGTACCGCGCGGTGCCGGAGTTCGACTGCCTCCACGCCGCCGCCAGGAGCGGCCATGGGAGCTCGAGCGCGCCGGCGAGGGGAGCTCGAGCGGCGTGGGAAGCTCTTTAATCCCATATCCATTTATTAATGTGAGTTTTTTTTTCTCATCCCCATTCTAGTTATGGCAGGGGTCGGGTTTCATGTTATATAGCATAATTCGAATGACTATAATAATTTTGTGATGTTGCTTTTTGTACACATAAAAACATTTAGTCTATGTAACATATATGTGATCAAATCTAATAAGAGAAAATTGCTTATATACCATTGACGAATGCTTCAATGTCTCATTTGCCATCAAACAAAGCGTTTGTGCTGATATACCAAACACAAAAGAATTTTTGTGCTTATTTGCCATCACCGGTAAGTCCCTGTTAGTTCTTCCGTTAGTTGCTATGGGTAATGGGTAAGAGTAGAAAAAAAAGAAACGCGGCATCTGACTCGTTGGAGTAGTTAGCATAAAACTACCACATTACAGTTAAAATTCCGAAAAATTACCGCTTTACGTTTCAATCGCAAAAAACTACCACATTTTGGTCTGTTTGTTGCAATGTGCACAAATCCGTGTCTAAACAGAAATTGACAACGATTCTGACAGGTTGGACCCACTTTCCAGGCTGACGTGGCGGTGCAAGCCGGCGCGCCTTTTCCGTTTTGCACGTAGGTCCTCAATTTTTGAACACAAATTACATACGGGTCCCTGGCACCCCGGAGTTTTCAGAAAACTCATATTTATTTTTTCAAACCTTCATAACTTTAAAATATTAATTTAAATAGAAAAAAAATATGAAAAGTGCTCATAAATGTTCGAATATTGTAGATATAAACTTTTTCAAACTTCATATATTTTAAATATTAATTCTAATGGAAAAACTTTTAATATGAAAAGTGCCCAGAAATGTTTAGATATTTTCAATATAAGCTTTTTTTCAAACCTTCATAACTTTTAAGTAGTAATTTAAATGGAAAAACTTTTAATATGAAAAGTGCTCAAAAATATTTGAATAATTCAAATAGACATATTAATTATAGTATTTGGAGTTATATTTTTAAATTTATTGACAGTATACTAATTCTGGAAATGTTTCAATATTTCAAATAGTATAATTTTAATTATCTGAAGTAGTATAATTAAAATATGCAAACAATTAAAATTACTTCTATTAATAATGTATACTTTATACTAATTCTAGAAATGTTTCAATATATCATATTTCTGAGCACTTTTCATATTAAAAGTTTTTCCATTAGAATTAATATTTAAAATTTATGAAGGTTTCAAAAAAATTATATTTGAGATATTCAAACATTCCTTAGCAATTTTAATATTAAAAGTTTGTCGATTTGAATCAGTATTTAAAAGTTCTGAAGGTTTGAAAAAAGTTTATATTTGAAATATTCAAATATTTCTGTGCCGTTTTTACATTCAAAGTTTTTCCATTTGAATTAGTATTTAAAAGTTATGAAGGTTTTAAAAAAAAGAGGTTTTGTGAAATCTGTGGGATGCTAGGGACCCGTCTGTAATTTATGTTCAAAAGTTGAGGACCTACATGCAAAAAGGCAGACAACGCGCCATCTAGCACCGCCACGTTAGTCTAGGAAGTGGGTCCCACCTGTCAGAATCGCTGTTAATTTCTGTTTAGACACGGATTTGTGCACATTGCAACAAACGGACCAAAATGTGGTAGTTTTTTGCGATTGAAACGTAAAGTGGTAGTTTTCCGGAATTTCAACTGTAATGTGGTAGTTTTATGCTAACTACTCGACTCGTTGCATCCCATCAACAAAAAAAAAGTCGTTCCATCCTGAGCTCCTAACTCGCCGCGCACCTGGACTCGCCATGGTGGACCTCCCGCCGCGGCTTCCAATCCCTGCCGCCACCGCGCCTCGGAGGCCAGCGCTGCTCCCAAGCCCGTCGCCGTCGCCGCCGGCTCCCCAGCCCCCGTCGCAACTGGCTCCCCAGCCGCCGATGTCGCCGCCGGCTCCCCAGCGCCCGCCGCCGCTGGCTTCCCAGCCGCCGCCGCACCTCGGAGACCAGCTCCTAGTACGCCGCAGAGGCCAAGCTTCCGGCGTCCAGCCGTCCACCATGCCAGCCAGCATCACCGCCAGATCGACATAGATACTCCTCCTCTTTCGGCTCCTCCTCAGAGCCATTGCGCCGCCTCGCACGCGACCGTGGTGATTGTCGCCACCTCCGCCGAACGGCCTCCACGGCCCTGGTCGACGCCTCCATGTCCACGGCCTCGACGTGGCGTGCCCAGACCACGAGCAGGCATGGCATGTCCTCGCTGTCCTTGACGCAGCTCCGTGCCCAACCCCAGAGCGGCGCCGCGTACGCACGCTGACTCGACCTAGGCCTCCAGTGCCGCGCGCCAGCCGGGCGCGGAGTTTCGTCACTGGCGGCCCGCGTCGGCCCCGGTGGTTCACCGTCGCCTCCCTCCGCACGCGCGGCCGACGACCAGAGCAGCGCGCTTGCCTCGTTCGCCCTGCGCTTCATCTAACGGAAGAGCCAACAGGGACTTAACGGTGATGGCAAATAAGCACAAAAAATGATTTGTGTTCGGTATATTAGCACAAACGCTTTGTTTGATGACAAATGAGACATTGAATCATTCGTCAGTAGTATAGAAGCAATTTTCTCATCTAATAAACTGGTTTTTTAGGCTACATATATAATTAAAACATACCACGTTGACACAATACAAAATGCCTGACATATAAATTACCACCAACTAATATGTATTAAAGTATTTAAAAGAGGAAGACTTGAGGTACAGCGCTCTCTCTTTTCCTCTCCCCGTGCTACAGTAAGGAGAGGCGAAAAGGGAGTTCCTTTCCTTCCCTCGCTCCGCCGACGGCCGGATCGACGGTCTCCTTCCTCTCCGGTCGTCGTTTTGGCGGCGGGAGGGTGGGGGGACTGTAGATCCGTGCCTGACGCGTGTAGATAGTAGGGTAGTAGGTTCTGGCGGCGCCGGCATGGTGGAGGTGGTGCTGCTGCCTGGGAATAATGGTGCTGGAGGTCGTCCCCCACCTCGGCGTCGTTTGTGGCGATGTCGATGGGCCTCCGGCGGCGTCTGCTCCCAGATCCGTCGATCTGGTGAGCGTTGGTGCTTCTGGTGTCGCTGTGCCGGAGACGGCGACGCTGCGGTGAAGCTTTTGGTTCCTGGTTCCCTCTCCGTGACGGCGTGGCCTGCTCCGTCCTCGCCGTGGAGCCTGGGAAGCCTGCGTCGCAGGTGGAGCTCGTCCAGTTCTTCCTCTCCCGTGCTGGCAGGCGAGGAAGGCTTCGTGATGGGGTGCTCAAGGTGCAGCTGGTCAGGAGCAAGATCTGTGGAAGATGGCGGGAGCTGCGGTCGTTCTCCGGCTGAGGACGGCGAAGCTCGGATCCGAGGAGTGCGGGGCGTGTCCCCGGCCGATGTCCGTCAACGGTTTCCATCCCGTCGGCCTTGTGCGCGGCGGGTGTGTCTTGAGGTCCTCCAACTACGAGTTGGCCGTCGTGCTGTTGTAATGTTGTACTCTGATCTTTGTTGAACGCGTTTTCTTCTTCTAAAAAAAAGTATTTAAAAGAGTATAGCAGTCCCATCACCGTATTCGATGTGGGGATCAAATTCCCTAATACCCATCCATGTGGGCATGTCCAATGCTAGACGCTAATTTGGAATTTTAAGTAAAAAATGGATTTATCATCTAAGCATCCTACATTAGGTGGAAACGATCACGTGGAAACCATCACATGAGCTTATATTCATCAATTAAAATCACATGGCGCAAAGCTCATACCCCATTCCTTCACTGAAACGATGATTAAAACCGTACATCACATCTTACAGGCATCATGCATCATTTTGAACTGAAACAACATTTTTCAAACTTTATTTTGAACTACCACACTCCCATAAGATACTAAAGTAGCAACGAGATTTAAACAAGAAGGCAGCCGCCAAAGTATTTTCCTTCGCGCTATATTCCTCACTACTGGTTTATCAAAAGCTTGCACGTTTTCTTCAGGTGCAATCCGGGTTGGGCAGCAGATTCCCGACCAACACATTGTGGTTCTTACTCACGCACCAATCATAGAAACTTCCCTCGTCTTCTCCTCTAGCAAGCCAATCAACAAGTACAAGTTCTTCTGAAGGGTTCGTTCTGAAGGGTTCGTTGCATAGAAAACAAAAAAAATTCCTACGTAACAAGCGGAAGAAACCCCACGATCTAGATCTATTAGACGAAGGTAGCGAATTGGAGATCCAATCTCTTACCCTTAAAGATCGAACAAACGCGTTTTGTCAGTGCAGTGGTTGGCTAGTCGATCCCCGCAACTAGACGCATCTAGTCGCGAGGAGATGTATTATGCTCGAGATCCAATCCGATGAAGCACCGCAAGAGCAGCACCTCCGCGGTATCCACACGTACGGCTCGATGTAGACTCCGCCTTCTTAACCCCGCAAGCAAGGAGGGAGTGGTTAGATAGATCTCAGCACCACGATGGTTGTGGTGGTGTTGATGGTGGAGATCTCCACGAGCAGGGCTTCGCCAAGCCAAACACGAGGAGGACGGGGAGAAGTTGGCGCGGAAGCCCTCCGGGAGGGGTGGCGCGGCAAGGGGAGGAGGTGGTGCGGCTAGGGCAGGGGGGCCGGCGGCTAGGGCTTGGATCACCCTCCCTTGGCCGCACCCCCCTCTATTTATAGGTGGAGGCCAAGGGGAGGGGTGCGCCCCCATCTAGGGCAAGTTCCCTTGGCCCCCAAGCTGACTCCCTTAGGGATTTCGGCTTGGGCTTCCTTTTTCCTGGCCGGCTGGGCCATGGGCTGGTGCGGCCAGCCCATTAAGGCTGCTGCACCACCCATTCGTCCATGTGGGCCCCAAACGATAGGTGGACCCCACTTCTAGACTCCTCTAGAACCTTTTAGAAATTTCCGGTACCCTGCCGAAAAATCCCGGAACCTTTCCGATACCTCTGGAAACCACTTTCCTTATATGAATCTTATTATCCGGACTCTTCCGGAACTCCTCGTGACGTCTAGGATCCCATCCGAGACTTCGAATCAATATTCATTCATACCATCAATAATCTCATCGCAAACCCTAGCTACATCGAAGCGTTAAGTGTGTGACCCTACGGGTTCGAGAACATGCACACATGATCAGATCAATAATCAATAGCAGGACCGGGATGCCCATATTGACTCCTACATATTCAACGAAGTTCCTTATCGATTGAACCACGATGCCGGAGATTCTTAATCTCGTATACGATTCCCTTTGTCTCACCGATATTTAACTTGCCCGAGATTCGATCGTCGGTATCTCCATATCCAGTTTCATCTCGTTACCTGGCAAATTCTCTTTACTCGTCCATAATATAGGATCTCCGTGATTACCACTTAATCACATGGTGATACCCACAAGTATAGGGGATCGCTGAAATCTTCGTTGGGAAGTATTCCCCAAATTTGTAGTTCGACTCGATGGGAACACAAGAATACCAATAAGACTTTAGCAATTGAGGCGTCACTCTCAACCACACATGTATATCAATAAACTTGCAGCAGTAATAGTGATGGCAGCAGGATGATTCAAGCAAATAAAACAGCAGTAGTGAACAATGGTTTCCCAGTTTTCACCGGAAAAGTGAAAGTGTAACTCAGAGATTTAAAACGTAGGCATGAGGTGACAGCGGGGTGTTGCATGAATAAGATTGATCATATAATAAGATTCATATAGCAATGGGACTTATCTCTAACTCCGATATATGTAGGTATGTGTTCCATAATTAGTTGTGCGCACTAACCAAGAGAATTTGCACAACATCTATTGTGCTACCTGCCCATTTCACCGGGGCCAACATGGAACTACAGGTAATTAAGGTCTACCCTTTCGAATAGCCCGGAAGAACGCATTAACACTTCATGAACACATAGAATCCTCAAACTAAAACATCTCCCCCTTGTTTTCCCTATATGTCACATTTAGGGTTCGCAGGTTCAACATAATAGCAGGTGATACACTTTGCAGATAAATACCAAACTCAATTATATGATGGGGCAAAATAAGTTTAATACTGAAATCATGCCACTCGGGCCCTAGTAGCAAGCATTAAACATAGCATAAGTGCATCAACACAATACAAAAATATACTCAAGATAAACCCCTAAGATCTCGGACAACGGGTATCATTACATGATCAATCTCATCCAATCCCCATCCACCTCATGTGCCTACAGCGGACTACTCACACATGGTGGTGGTGAGGGAGCTCATGGTCGATGGAGACGAAGGCGGTGAATATGGTGGTGAAGACGGCCTCCGGATCCCTCCTCCGGGGGAGAAATCCTGGATCAATCTGACTCCGAAAACGAAGATCGTGGTGGCGGCGGCGCTCTGTTTCGCGAATCGGCCTCCCCTCCTAGGTTAGCCACTTTTTCGTATATATGAGGGGGTACGTGAAAGCCGAAGGAGAGGCGGTGCCCGAGGCCCCAGATGGGTGGGCCCACGCGGCCAAGGAATCTGGCCGCGTGGGGCCCACTCTTTTGGCCCTCGGACGCTTCCTCGTGTCCATCTTTTGCATGATGCCCTTCTTTTCCATAAAAATTTACGTGGTATTTTTCTCCGATTTAATTTCCTGCAAAAACAACCAGAAAAGAGACTTTGCTAAAAATAGCGTCAGATTCAGCAGTTTTATTCAAATATGGGAAGATTCCGAAGCAAATTATGAAGCAAACTGCTTGGAAAAGTAGATGCATTTTAGGTGCATCAACTCCCCCAAGCTTAGCTCGTTGTTTGTCCTTGAACAACTCAAACATAGTGCAGAAGCGATAAAAAGACTTTGACAAGAACTTTGCATTGCATATGTAACACCGTTTAACACCAACAAGTATTCAAAACATAACTTCCATAACAAATAACAAAATGCTAGCAACGGTGCATCTAATCAGTGTTAAAGCATTTATATTTGTTGCAAGAGAAATAACATGAAGTGTCAGCACTTGGATGAGTTTGCCCAACTGTAGAAATAGACAAAGGTTCTTGCATCACTTTTGATTGAATCATGTCAAGATTTTTGAGATCTTTCGATTCTTTCTTTCATTGACTAGTGAACTCATTGTGCTTACAACCTTGCTCTCAGTTTTATCAATCCATTTGGTGTTCCCTATTATGACTCATATGCTTGACCAACTAATGGTTGAGAGCCTCATGCCCCGTGAATACGAGTACCTACACCACGGTGTTACTCAACTCGGGCCACAAAGCAACTTTGAGTTTTTAAGTCATTGCAAGTAATAATAGCGTCATCAAGAGCGTTAACTGGGGTACCTCTTGTCCCAAGACATGGAACCAGCCCATGTCAAAATGACAAGACAAACAAACAAAATGAACAATCTCAACACCCCTTTTTTATTGACTATTGGTATAGCTTTTTATTGTGAGGTGCATCACTGAAGGTTCACTATAGCATGTAAGTAAAATGTCCACCATGAATGATGCATGGCTTAGATTAGCGGCCCAGGCGTCTCTCTAGCCATTTATACCCACTCCTCAAACTCACTAAGTTTCCGCATTTATTTGGCACCATGATAGGCATCCATAAACAAAAGTACATGATATCAACTAAATATAATTTAGTTCAATATTGAAAGCTTTCTATGTGTCGCACATATAAGCTAACTCCCATCCCCTAAGCTTGTCAAGCATATGACTTCATGTTTTAACATTTGAAAAACTCTTTTACTTTTTCTATGGTTGGCAAGTTTAGTAAGCACAATGGAATGCGTAGACCTTTGTTTAGAGCCACAGTTACTCAATTTACAGCCAAGTGTTGTCACTAAATAATATCTCACTTGCATCATCATATACCATACTAGAACATGGAGAAGATAAACATTTGCTACCACTTCCCTAGATGTTAAAGAAACTATGATGTGCGCTCTTGCTATTATTAAAAAGTACACATAGGCACAGCAAAGGTGTCATACCTTTCATCCATTTCATGCACATCAACTCATCATCGTTGTTCTCCTCTCCAAACTTGAACTGCGCAATAAAAACCCAAATCTGACATAAAAATGTTACTGCATACAGAGCCGTGTTTTCCCTATCTAAACACATCATAAAAATCTCATATTTTACAGACGTGTAGGTTATGAAAAGTTGCAGTAGTGGTTAAAATTTCAGCACAATCGGAGTTACATAAAAAAGATGAAAAATAAAACAGTGAGCAGATTTCAGCAATTACTGCACCTCTGTTTTTGCGTTGGTTTCAAGAAAACGAAAATATTTTTGTTCTTTTTGATTTTGAGATGCATAAATTAAATAACCAGAAGTAGATAAGCAAAAGAAACAAATAAAATCTTTTTGTGTTTTTGTAATTTTCAGAACAAGAAACTAAAACATAACAAGATAAAAGTGATATAAAACAACGAATGGAAAGGGAGAGAAGTACTCCCCCAAGCTTGCGATCAAGCTAGTATCCCGGATGGTAATCGTACCCACCACTTCCATCTCCAGGGAAGTAATTATATTGGTACCCTTGCATTCCTGGATTTTGGGGCTCCTCTTGAGGTTGCACTTCTTCCACGGTCCACTTTCCGGTAGTCCTGTCAAAAAGGTCAGCACGAGGGAGCCTAATGGACACATTTTGTCCATTAGAACTCTTATAGCTATACATATAATGATCCTCATGCCTTTCACTCATTTCCATGCGAGAAGTCAAAGTAAAATCAAGTAAATTAGAATCTCTCACAAGCCTACCCATGTCATCACCAAAACCCCTCTCTTCCTTAATGTGCTCATATACTAAAGTAGCAATGGCACCAGCATAAATAGGAGTGTAATCAGTATTATTCCTTATCACAGCCAAGTGTAAAGTCCTAGCAAGAATTACTCCCAAGTTATACTCACACGGTGTTCCCTCTTTTGCACATTTAAGTAAATAAACCATGGGTCCAGTGCAAGCAGAAGTGTTATCTCTAGCAAGAAATCCTCTTGCAAGGAACAAAGCAAAGTATCTCAAACCGGGGTGCTGTAGGTGAGTGAATTTACCCCTATTAAGTCTCTCAGGAACATTCACAGAAATACTATGCCAGAAAGCAACAAGTTCTTGATTAGAATCAGCACGGGTTTCATCCCAACTACTCGTGTTCTCTACGCGAATAGCTTTTTAGAACTCATCTAATGACATAACAAGGCGTTGCCCTCTCATAGTAAATTTTATGACAAAGGTGGGAGGCGGTGGCTTACTCTTCTTATTGTGTTTGTAGTTGTCGGGGCCCTCAAACCGGAATGTAGAAAGGAATTCTCGCGAGATCTCCTCGTATGTCTCCCGTGGATGACGGGAAAACTCGAGTAAGCCTGCTGTAGCGGCGAAGGCGTTGAAGTCATCCTTTATCCCCCAATGATCAAGAACAACGGGGTCTTGCCATTTGGTTGCATGAATCCGAAGTCTCTCCCCTGCATATGCCGCACCATCCTCCCAAAGATGGTTGTCATCATAATTCTCGGACACTCTAGATAATCTTCTCCTTGGTCTCGATGTCATCCCAAGCAATCCCTTACTCTTGTTCACGATGAAACCTTGCTGTCCAAAAATAATATCCAACAAAAATTAAGATGTAACACTCTAAAACAACATTGAGCCATTCATAACTAGTCTCCACATCAATATCATGCATCAATATCAACTAGAAAACTTAAATCCATCGATTTCTCAAGCATATTAGGTGACACCTAGTGCAGCAAAATACTTCATACATAAAGCATAAGAACAAAACGTAATTGGATGGGTGGAGGAGTCACATACCAAGGAGCAATCCCACCAAACAGATTTGAAAAATCTGCCCTAAATTTGGAGATCCAAGGATAGCAGGAAGAAGGAGCTCAGGAAAATTTGGGGAAAATACCTGGAGCTGGTTTTCTGTCGGGGAGAAGGAGATGGTCATTGACCTCTCACCTAACACCCCCTGGGGGCCAAGTTAGTGGGTCCCACGCGGCCAAGGAATCCGGCCATGTGGGACACCCTCTTTTGGTCCCTGGTAGCCTCCTGGTGTCCCACTTTTGGCAGCTGGTCCCTCTGGTGAAATAACTTACCCCCAAATTTTTCTGGAATTTTTCGAGAAAATTTTCTGAAGAGGATTTTTCAAACTTCATATTCTGGAATTTTCTTGAACTCTGAAATAATTATATCTATGTGTATACTCTAAATGCAACACAATTTTTATGGGAATCAAGCTTTCATCATTTCCACATTAGTAATGAGGTTGATCAAGTCTCATTAATAATATGTAAAAGATATAATACATGATTCTTATTTATATATAAAGAAGAAATTCAAGTTACCTCATATTTGATCGAAATAGTTCCAATCATCATGGTAGCATATTTTGGTTCAGGAGGTGGTAGTGCAAATTCAAAGCTTCCAACTATAAGAGTATTTCTTTGAATAGAATTCACACACTTGTTTATCATTGTGACAGGATTCTTCTTGCACTAGTAGGAAAAAGGCTATCAGTGGCGCACCTTTTTGACATTCTGTGGCGCACCCGCAAATTTGTTGGGTGCGCCACACAACTCTCGCCACTAAAATTTATTCTGTGGCGCACCTCCTCCGTGCGCCACAGAAATATTTCTGTGGCGCACCCACCCACCGTGCGCCACAGAAATATTTCTGTGGCGCACCCCTCTTACCATGCGCCACAGAATTTTTTTGAATTTCAAAAAAAAAGGGCGGCCAGATCTAGATCTGGATCTGGCCAGATCTAGATCTGGTCGCCGGAATTTCGTTTCGTTTCGTTTTTTTGGAGGCCGTAGATGGGTGGAGGAGGGAGTCGCCGGAGGTTGGTGGAGGATGGTGGTCGCCGGAGTTCGCTGGAGTTCGCCGGAGGTGGAGGAGGAGGTCGCCGGAGTGGAGGAGGAGGTCGCCGGAGTGGAGGTGGAGGGTCGCCGGGGTGGAGGAGGAGGTCACCGGAGGTTGAGGTCGCCGGGGTTGTGGAGGTGGTCGCCGGAGTTGTGGAGGTCGCCGGAGTTGTGGAGGAGGTCGCCGGAGGTGGAGGTGGAGGTGGAGGTGGAGGTGGAGGAGGAGTAGAGAAGATGTGGAGGAGAGGAGAAGAGATGGAGGAGGGAGGAGAAGGGGAGAGAAGTGTAGAGGAGAAGGGAAGAGGAGAAAGGAAGAGGAGAAGTGGAGGGAGAAGTGGAGGCGAGAAGGAGAAAAGGGAAAAGAGAGGGAGAAGGGGGCTGGCGGGATTCAAAATTTCGAATCCCGCCCAATAATTCTGTGGCGCATCCTTGGCACATGCGCCACAGAATTGTTTTCCCTTTTTTCGATTTTTCTTAGGGAAAATTCTTCTGTTGGCCATAACTTTTTTTGGTTTGGAATTTGAGGATTCTGTGAATTGCTGACCGGGTAAACCCCGGTGCGATCGAATCCGAAATTTTCTCTAGTTTTTTTAAGGTATTATTCGCATTTTTTCGACGTCGTATGCAAAAGTTATGGCCGTTATAAGATTTTTTCATTTGTTGCAAAAAAGGTCAAAATTCATATTTCAAAATTTCTAGACCTACTAGACACTCATACCTAACTACATCGCAAAGGATTTTATTTATTGAATTTTTTATCATTTTATTTTACTTCCTACAAGACTAAAAAGGCGATCCACGGGGGGGGGGGGGGGGGGGGGGTGATCCGAAGAAAAAAATTCTGTGGCGCACCAAGCTTGGTGCGCCACAGAATGTCACCTTTCTGTGGCGCACCAATCCAGGTGCGCCACAGAATTTTTTTTTCCAAAATTCACCAGTCCCCCCAGACGACTTTCTGTGGCGCACCGTGCTTGGTGCGCCACAGAAAGTCACATTTCTGTGGCGCATGTGGCCAGGTGCGCCACAGAAATGTGACTTTCTGTGGCGCACCAAGCACGGTGCGCCACAGAAACATATTTCTGTGGCGCACGAAAATTGGTGCGCCACAGAATAGGCTTCTGTCTATAAGCTATTTCCTACTGGTGTTGGAAAAATAAATAGTATGCTCACTTCCTTTGACATTAAATGTCACTTTGCTCTCAGTGCAATTTATCACAGCTCCTGCAGTGTTTAAAAAAGGTCTTCCAAGAATAATAGATAGATTATCATCCTCAGGCATTTCTAATATGACAAAGTCTGTAGGTATTAAAACATTAGCAATAGAGATGGGAACATCCTCACATATACCTATGGGCACAGCAGTTGATTTGTCAGCCATTTGCAGTGAAACTTCAGTTGGAACCAATTTGTTTAGGTTAAGTTTCTTATACAAAGAAAAAGGCATAACACTAACACCAGCTCCTAAATCACATAAGGCATATTTCACATAGGTTTCTTTAATACGACAAGGAATAGTTGGAATACCGGGATCTCCACGCTTTGCAGGCAATTTCCCTTCAAATGAATAATTAGCAAGCATAGCAGTAATTTCTTCATTAGGTATCTTCCTTTTATTAGTGACAATATCTTTCATATATTTTGAATATGGAGGAATTTTAATAGCATCAACAAGAGGAATTTGTAGATATATGGTTTTAATTAATTCAAGAAACTTCTCAAATCTAGCATCATCCAAAGATTTCATTACCTCTTGGGGATATGGTATGGGTCTTTGCACCCATGGATCCCTCTCTTTCCCTTTTTGTTGATTTGGATGCTTCTTCTTTTTTATTCTTCTCAATAGATGGCTGAGGGTCTTCTTTTTCAGGAGGTTCAGGTTCTTCAATATTTTCAGCTTCATGTTGCTCTTTCTTTCATTTGGTGTGCTCTTCCTGGAACCGGTAATAGGCTCAATTTGGTGCATTCTACTTTGCTGTTATGGTATTTACAATCCTGGAATTGTTTGAGCCTGACTCTCATTAATGGTCACTATATTTGCTCCCAAATGCGCTTATTTTGATTGTCTTCCTCTTCTTCATTATTATCATCTTCAGTCTCAGCATCAGAAATAGAAATATCCTTATCTTGTTCTTCAGAATCATCAATATCTTTGTTTTCATTGGGAGATTTTCCTGCCGAAGATTTCTTCTTGAGAGCCTCTTGCTCTTTCCTCTTGGGATGTGATGACCCACAAGTATAGGGGATCTATCGTAGTCCTTTCGATAAGTAAGAGTGTCGAACCCAACGAGGAGCAGAAGGTGTTGACAAGTAGTTTTCAGCAAGGTTTCACTGCAAGCACTAAAAGAGAAATGTTTTTGGATTTTTAATTTAAAGAACAAATGAAGAACAAGTAAATAAACGAGTGCTACAATAATTGCAGCAAATATCCCAATCCTTTTAACTCAAAGGACAGGTCGGTTGTGTTACTTATGAAGATTAAAACGTTCTCGAGGACACATGGGAGTTTCTGCCTAGCCAGTTTCATTGCACGCCGGTGATTAACCTTCAATGTTTTGATAAAGTGCTGTGTGGGTGGACCTATGCTAATGCACCGCCCTTACTTGGACAAATACATACCTATGATTAAACCCCTTGCAAGCATCCGCAACTACAAGAAAGTAATTAAGATAAAAACCTAACCACAGCCTTAAACTCCGAGACCCTACGCTCCCTAGTGCACTAGTTCACAAATTGGGGTTTAGGTTTCTGTCACTCCTGCAACCCTACCATAAGCAAACTAAATACACTATGCATTCCCCTAGGCCCTTTGAAAGGTGAAGTATCATGTAGTCGACGTTCAAACGATACCATTAAATATTACTCAACATTATGCAATTACTAGCAACTAGGCTTTCCCCATGTCCTCAAGAACCAAACGAACTACTCACAAGACATCATATAGATCATGATCAGAGGTGATATGAATAAGGGTAACAATCTGATCGTAAAGATAATTCACCGATAAAACTCTCAAGCATCAACTACAAGTGGTAATCAATACCCGGGATACGATTACAATGAACTAATAACAAAACAATGACGATTGCTACGGCGGGATGAGATGGGACGGTGACGGTGATGATGGTGCTGATGATGGAGATGGTGTTGATGATGATCCCGATGATGCTTGGCGTGATGGCGATGACGATGGCGGCGATTCCCCCCTCCGGGAGGGAAATTCCTCGGTAGATTTCTCCCTGCCGGAGCTCTTCTTCTCTCTGTCTGGTTTCCGCCTCGTGGAGGCAGCGGAAAAATTCCTCCTCGATGCCCCCAAAGTTTTTAGGTCAAGGGTGTCGGAGAACTGTCCCAGGAACTGGGGGTGTCTCGAGAAGGATCGAGTAAGGGGCTGAACACGGAATCAAACAACCCTCAACGTGCTCCGGCGACGGTGCTCGTCGGACTCGCTGCGGGACAGCACTGCAGAAAAGGAACGCTCGGTCTTACCCAGGTTCAGGGCCCTCTTGTGGAGGTAAAACCCCTACGTCCTGCTTTTGTGGATTGCACTGCTTGGAGAGTTCACACTACAAGGAGAGCTTGTCGAGCTCGAGGTGGCTAACAATGGCTACTTGCTAGTCTTCAGATCTAGGGTTCTTGGGTAAGCTCCTAGACTCCAAAAACCGAACCTAGTGAAGAGTCGAACCCTTTGCTTGGGCGTGCTCCTCCTCCTTTTATAGGCGTCCTGGACCTCTTCTGCCCAAACATTTGGGCGGGAAGGGTTACCACATGGCGACGAAGGAGGAGGCGCGGTGCACCGTAAAGGTGAAGTCCACCATAAAGGTAAAGCTCGTGGACGCGGTCCACGACAGGGGAACGGCATCACCAAAGCTGAAAAGGGGCACCGACCAGCTGGACAGCGGGCTGGCGCTTGCCGAGGTGGGAGGTGACCCACGGTGACGTCGTCCTTGGAGGGTAGCTGCAGACTGTTCCCTTGTCACCAAAGAGGCAATACTCGTTGTCCGCTTTGCTTGGCTCCGCTTTGTTGACTGCTTTATACATGGAAACGGCAACTGCGGCGTCGTCGTCATCACGCGTAGGCACGCGCGTCACTCTGCACATGGCGCAGAGCCCATGTGCGCTCTGCCGCGGGGGCAGAGATTGCTTCGCGAGGAAGGAGCTTCGTGAGGCAAAAAGCCTCGCCGAGCCCTTCAGCTTGGTCCTTAGCAGAATTGCGGGCGGCGTCGGAGACGCCTTGTCGAGGAGCGATCCCTCGCCAAGGAAGAGAATCCTTGGCGAGGAGAAAAACCCTTCGCGAGGGGAAAAATCCTCGCGAAGCTCGCCAGGCTTGGAGAGCCTGGTCCTTAGCGAAAATCATCCGAAGAAAACTTGTGGGCCCTGGCAGGCCGGTCCGTGGTACCCTGGTTTCCACTGTGCCGACAAAGGGTCAATAATACGCCGAAGGGGAGACGGAGAGGGGCCACAGGGGCCAGGGTGAGCCCCTGCCGCGGCCAAGGGTGGGCCCGCGGGTGCAGGCCGCCCCTGCCCCTGGGAGCTCGCCTTCGTGCCCCCTTTCGGCTCCGTGACTTATTCTTCGTAATATTGAGTTTCTTATTTTTCTGGAATTTTCTGAGCTTCCGACATCTAGTATCTTGACACACTCTACGCTGGCCTCGTTCCTCCCTTCTCCAGCTTCCTCCTGGCGATCCTCGAAGCGTACCGGATCCAACTTCTTCACCTCCACCCCAACTCCGTGCTCATTCTCGCCATCTTTGCCTACCTCTGCGAGGCATACGTCGGTGTCCACCCCTCGGTGGCCCTCTTTCGCAGCTTCTACTCCCTCCGGAGCACCAAGTCAAACGAGCGGCTTGGATGCGTCTCCTTCCGCATTGCTGCCGCCAGAAGTGAGGAATACATCCCCATCGCGTGGCAGGGTGAGAATGCCATCACCGAGGTGACGAAGAAGGTGGAGAAGTTCCGCGAGAAGTGGCTCTTCGTTCGCACCAAGTCGTCGAACCGCAACTTGGAGGCACCCGTGGCGCCGCCGAGGAAGTGGGCGCGTTGGGCGAGCGGTGACTTCGAGGGCCCTAAGCTCATGGCAGTATATGAGCGTATCCTGGTGCTTCGCGAGGCCGGGCTCACCGGCCGGATGGTGGCGAATGATTTCGTTGCACGCCGCATTGCTCCCCTTCAATGGCATTCGGCACCGATGTGGACCTATTCAGGCCCGGATGAAAGGATGCGCCTCAGCCCCGATGATCTCTCCCCGGAAGAGCTGAAGCAGATCATGAGGGCCCTCTTTGCCACGACGTCTATCTCACCCCCAAGCAACGACGATGCCCTGCCGCTGTTCGTCTATGTGGATGAGAGCGTGCGCGAGGACCGTAGGCTCCTACCCCTCTTTGACGAGTGGGGCATCAGACCCGCGAGGCTCGTCGGGTCCCGTCGCAACCCGTGGGCGGCGGAGCAGGAACAGGCGGGCGACGCGCTGGAGCCGGACGAGGATGAAGAGTCCGGCGAGGATGAGGCTTCCCGAGGCGCCAACCCCTCTGGCGAGGAGGAAACTTCCCGAGGTGCCAACCCCTCTGGCGAGGATGCAGGCTCAAGGAACGTGCCGCCCGGCGCGGACCTCCAGGAGATTTCCTCTAGCAGCGACGAGGGCACCTTCCGCGTGGTCCATTCCCATCGCCCTACGGAGGAGGGCGGCAGCAGGAGAGGGCATCACGAGCCCCGCACCGAGGCCCTCCGCGACAAGGACGCCGGGGCCGCCTCAAGGGATGCTCCTCCCAAGGAGGCAGCGGCGCCTCCCGAAGAGGCCGGAGCGAGCGCCCTCCAGCCACCCAGGGGGAAGAAGAGGGTGTGGAGAGCGGCCGACGAGTAAGTTTGGTCCTTTCTTCTTCCAGCATTTGCTTCAGAGAAACTCCTCCTGAGGGGTCCATGCTTTGCTTGTATTTCTTCAGTGTCCCCGCGGCGCCGAGGAAGCGGCGTCTCCGCAAGCTTGGGGAGGTCGCCAGCGCCGCCGAGGAGGCGCCTGTGGCCGACGAGCCGCAGCAGGCAGCCGTCGAGCCGCGGCAAGCGGCTGATGAGCCACGACAATTGGCTGACGAGCCGAGGCTGGCGACTGACGAGCCACAGCAAGCGGCTGTGGAGTCGCAGCAGGAGACAGTCCCTCCCGCGGGTGAGCACCGCGCGGAGGCGGTGGTGGTCGAGGAGGCGACGACGTCTCCATCTAGGGGAGCTTCTCCCCCCGTGGTTGAACACCGCGAGGAGGAGGTGATTGAGCTGGCGACGCCTCCGCCAACTCGGGCTGCTACTCCTCCTGCGACCGAGCACCGCGAGGAAGAGGAAGCGGTTGACGAGGAGATCGTCCTGGAGCCGCCCCCAGAGACGGAGGAGGCTCCAACAAGAGGGGCGGACGCACCCGAGGCCGCGGCGGGCGCGGCCACCGTTGAAGGGGCAGGGGGCGCCCCTGAAGAGCAAGAGGTGGTGGTGCCTCTGGAGCCCCCAAGCGGTGGGGCCGGGGGCGAGAGGACGCCCAGCCCCCTAAGGGCCCTCGACACGGGCGGCGAGGAGGGCGCCCCCACGAGCCCCCAAGCCGCGACCGGGGCCGCTACAAGCTCGGGGCAAGGTGCCCTGGGCGCCTCGACGAGCATCGAGGCCTCTACGCCCCACAACGACGCAGGAGCCCTGTCGCTGGGTGAGCCGCGCCCTCGCGCGGCTCGCCGCGACGTTGTCTTCCGCCAATCGCGGCAGGCGCTTGACGAGCTGGCGGCCCAGCTCGCCAAGGAAGATCTTGCCAGGGAGAAGGAGCGGGCGAGGCTTGCCGACGCCTAGGCCCTTCTCCACGAGCGGGTGGAAATGTGTCGCCGGCAGGACGCGGCGGCAAGGGCGGCGCGCGAAGAAGCGATGCGCTTCGCGAAGGAGACCCGCGACAGCGTCAAGCGGGAGGCGGCTGAGGTCATGGGCCAGCTGGACGCCGCCCGGGAGGCGCTGGAGACGGAGACCACCGCCAAGCACCAGGAGCTGGCGGCCGCAGAGGAGAGGTTCGCCAACGAGTCCGAGGCCACGAGGACCAGCTTGAAGGAGTTGCGCGAGCAACTGGATGCCCGCGAGGGGCAGCTAGCGCCTCGCGAGACCGAGCTGAAATGGCGCGAGGAAGAGCTCTCCCTCCAGGAGAACGAGCTGCATCACGCGAGGAGCAAATCCAACTGCTCGAGGCGGCCCAGGCCATCCGCGAGGGGCAACTGCAAGAGCGCGAGAATTCGGTGGCCAGGAGCGAGGCCACCCGCAAGGAGCGCCACGACAAGGCCAACGCCGACCTTGCGGTAAAGCAGAAGCGGATCCAGGAGGAGGCCGACGCCAGGGTTGAGCGCATCCGCGAGAGCCTCGCCAACGACTACGACGCCAAGGCCACGATGCAGGAGGAGCGCTTCACAGCCAAGCGCACCGAGTTCCTGCACAAGATCGAAGGGCTCGAGAAGTCGGAGAGGGAGTTGACCTCTCGCCTCCAGCGCGCCAAGGAGGCGCTGACTCGCGCGGAGAAGGAGATCGCCGCCCTGAAGGCGGACCTGAGTGACCTCCAGCAGCAGGTGGGGCCGGCCGTGGACCGCGCAGAGCAAGCGCAAGAATCCGCGCGGCACAGCCGGGCCATGACGCGCCAGCGCCAGCTCATGCTCCACGAGTTGGTTCGCCGCGCGAACGCCATCGGGGACGACCTGAGGATTGAGGTCCCCCACCTTCCCTCCGGAGGGATCGACGACGAGGCAGCACACACGCAATTCTTCGGGCAATTCCTCGGGGAGATTGAAAAGGTCGCGAAACGCTTCGACGAGCGCATTGTGGCGGAGAGCCGCGATCTCCTCGTCCTTGCCACCAGCCGCGTCTTCAGCAACCTTCTGAAGCTCTGGCCTCGTTCAACCTCGAGGCCGTGATGGAGCCGGTCGAGATCCGCAGCAAGGCGGGGGAGGCCGCTGAGGTGCTCGCCAAGAAGTACGACCAGGTCTTGGTCGACGAGGACGAAGGCGATGGCGAGGAAGGCGCCCTGGAGGCGGGAGCTGCCGCGGACGGGGCGGGCACCTCAGGGGGCGCGACGGCCTGAACTTCCTGTAGCTGGTCGTGCATGGGGCACATTATCGTGGTATTTTGGTTGTAATAACTTTTGTAAAGACTTGCTTTAAGCTTTGGAACGTGCTTGTGAATGTCCCTCGGGTGGCTTTTGTCTTTTCCCTTCATGTCTTTTTCGCTCTACGTCTTAGGACCCTCTCTTAGCGCTACACCACCGCCGCTTCGGTATGTGAGAGTCATGGCTCCACAAGGCCGGGGGGTGTGTGAGGCCTCAAGAAGTAAGAGCTCCTCGAAGCGCGATGCTTGGGGCTCCCCTTTGACGTGCAAGCAGCCCATGAGGCGTGGGAGAGAGAAAAGAGACTCGAGGGGCAAAAACCAGCAAGAGGAAATTCAACCAAGTGTTTGTACTTAGCTTAGCGAGGCATTCTGCCTTGGAGAGGGTGTTGGTTCCCTGGCGAGATGTTTTTGCTTGGATGCTGCCTGAGGCTGGGCGAGCCTGTTTTCCTGCATTTAGAGAGATAGGCATACCCACAAGCAATAGATAGTTAGATAACTTGTGCTCGTAGGTTCCCTCATGTGTGTCTCGCGAGGAGAACAGGAACCAAGGTTTTTGGTGATCCTTGGTGAGTTGACGTGCGCGGGAGCTGACCCATGAGTTCAGAGCTCCTTAGGAGTTGACATGCATGAGAGCTGACCCGCAAGTTCAGAGCTCGGATCCCTTGGGTTTGAGGCGCTGCCGGGATGCTCCCGTGGCATGGCACCCTGCTAGCCCCCGCTCGTGAGATACACAGGAGGGATCATACGAGCGAGAATAAAAAGTAATAAAAGCTTTGCCGAAGCCGTCAAATATGCTGGCGCGATGCGCAAGAGTTCAAATTGACCTGAAACATAGGTTCATTACACTGGCGTGGCCAGAAGCACAAAAAATCCGCCATGCTCTTGGCATGGGGTCCACATTCTGTGGCTGAGACTCTCGAGAGGCGTGCCCGAGGCAGACGCATGTAGAGAGAGCTCAGGGGGCCCCTATGCGGGGGTGGCTTTTAGCCTGCGTTCCACCATGACCGGCATGGGGATCCACCTCGCCAAGACATGGTGCCTGAAGAGGTTACCATGCCGAGGCTTGGTGGCTTGGGAGTCTTCTCGAACGGCCCGCGGCAACGTATAGTAGAGAGGGGAGCCCGAAGTTTTTTCCTCGTGGAGGATGACGGCGCGTGGTTCTTCCTTGATGCAAAAAGTTGCTCGCCGGTGGCGATCAGGGGTAAAACTTGCGCAGGTGCTGGATGTTCCAGGGGTTGGCGACAGGAACGCCGTCCTCCGTCTCGAGCCGCGCAGAGCCAGGCCTGGCGATGTGCACGACTCTGTAGGGGCCTTCCCACATCGGCGAGAGCTTGTGGAGGCCTGCCCTAGAGAGGATTCTCCTCAGGACAAGGTCTCCTGCTTCGAGATTGCGCGGCCGGATGTGACGGCTGTGGTAGCGACGGAGGTCTTGCTGGTACCTTGCCGCTCTCAGGGCCGCATTGCGGTAGAGCCCTTCAAGCAGCAGCAGGTCGTCGTTGCGGAGTTCGTCCACCTCAGCCTCCTTGAAGGCCAAGACTCGTGGAGAGCCATGAGTGATCTCGCTGGGGAGGACGGCTTTAGCGCCATAGACGAGGGAGAACGGCGTCTCACCAGTGGGCTTTGTTGGCGTGGTGCGGATGGACCAGAGCACCGAGGGGAGCTCATCGATCCAATGCTTGCCGCTGGCCTTGAGGCGGTTGAAGCTTCTCGTCTTGAGGCCCTTGAGCACCTCGGCGTTGGCTCGTTCGGCCTGCCCGTTGCTTCGTGGATGCGCCACCGAGGCGTAGCAGATTTGGGCGCCGATGCTGCCGCAGTAGGACTTGAAGGCGCCACTGATGAATTGTGAGCCGTTGTCGGTGATGATGCGATTTCGCACGCCGAAGCGGCAGACCAGGCTCCTTATGAATTTTACCGCCGACTTTGCCGGAATGGTGCGCACGGGCTCCACCTCAGGCCACTTGGTGAATTTGTCGATGGCGACGTAGAGGTAGCGGTAGCCCCCGAGCGCTCGCGGGAAGGGTCCCAGCAGGTCCAGCCCCCAGACCGCGAACGGCCAGGAGAGCGGGATCGTCTGGAGTCCTTGTGCGGGCTGGTGGATTTGCTTGGCGTGGAATTGGCATGCGTCGCAGGATTGGACGATTTCGGCAGCATCTTGAAGCACTGAGGGCCAGTAGAAGCCACTCCGGAAGACCTTGCCTGCAATGGTGCGTGAGGAAGAGTGGTGGCCGCACTCGCCGCTGTGGATGTCGTTGATGAGCTGGCGGCCTTCCTCGGCAGGGACGCACCGCAGCGCAACCCCATTGGGTCGCTTGCGGTACAGGTCTCCGTCGTGGAGGCAGTAGGACTTGGCCTGGCGAGCAATTCTCTCGGCCTCTGCATCGTCTTCAGGAAGGGCTCGGCTCTGCAGGTAGTTCTTGATCTCGTCAATCCAACCAGTGTCTTGTCGTACCAGGGTTAGCAGCAGACGATCGCCCGAGGGCAACCCACAGTTTGGTGCTCCGCTTGGTGGGGCAGGTGGGAGCTCCTCGTCGATGCTGATGTTGACCACAGGTTGCTTGACCGAGGCCTTGGTGAGCCTCTCCTCGAATACTCCAGGCTTCTGGGCTTCTCTTCTTGCTGCTCGCCGAGCAATTTCATCTGCCTCTTGGTTTTCTGCCCGCGGGATGTGCTTGAGCTCCATGCCCCTGAAGTGTTTTTCCAGCTTGCATACCTCTTCAAGGTAGGCCACCATGTAGGTGTCCTTAGGCGTGTAGCTTTTGTTGGAGAAGTTGACGAGGAGCTGGGAGTCGCCCTTGATGAGGATGTACTTGATGCCGAGAGTGATGGCGGCTCTGAGCCCGGCGAGGAGGCCTTCATACTCAGCGATATTGTTGGAGACCTTGTCGTTGTCCTTGAAGCACAGTTGGACGGCGTAGTAGAGCTTGTCGCCTGTCGGTGAGGTGAGAACGGCTCCAGCCCCTGCACTCCTGGCCGCAAAGGCGCCGTCGAAGTGCATGGTCCAGTGGCTTGGTGTCGTCCCTCCTGAGGCTGTAGCTTCCTCCTCTGGAAGCTCTTCTTCTTTGCGCGTGTCCGTCCATTCGGCCATAAAATCAGCCAACACTCTGCCCTTGATGACCCTGGTGGTGTCAAACTCCAGCTCGAAAGGTTGTAGCTCAATGCCCCAACCAGCGACGCGGTCCGTCGCGTTCGGGTTGCGCAGGACCTGCTCCAGGGGATATGAGGTGACCACCTTGATGGGATGACCCTGGAAGTAGTGGCGTAGCTTCCTGGAGGCGATGAGGAGCGAGAAAAGGAGCTTTTGCTGCATGGGATAGCGCTCGCGAGCGTCCCGCAGCACTGTGCTGACGAAGTACACGGGATGCTCGATGAGGGCAGTCGCTGGTGAGGCAGCGGCTGGCTCCTCTCCAGGCTCGGTGGAGTCCTTGGTGAGGTTTTCTTGGGGCTGGAGGCCTGACGAGGCTGCTTCCTTGTTAGGGGGTTCTGGGCTTGCCGAGGCGGAGTTCTGCTTGTCGAGGACTGGCTCTTCCCTTTCCGCCACCAAAACCGCGCTCGCCGTCTGAGGAGTGGCTGCAAGATACAGCTTCAGAGGCTCGCGAGGGCGTGGGGCGACCATGATGGGTGGGCTCGCCAGGTACTTCTTCAGGTCCTCAAAGGCCTTTGCTGCTTCGGGGGTCCACTTGAAGGGACCGGACCTCTTCATGATCTTGAAAAATGGCAGCGCCCTCTCGCCGAACTTGGAGATGAAACGGCCAAGGCTGGCCATACATCCCGCTAAGCGTTGCATGTCCTTGAGGCGACGAGGGGGCTACATCTGCTCTATGGCCTTGATCTTGTCGGGGTTGGCCTCAATGCCGCGGTGGGATACCAGGAACCCGAGGAGCTTGCCTGAAGGGACCCCGAAGATGCACTTGGCGGGGTTCAGCTTGATGTTGACCTTGCGCAGGTTGGCAAAGGTCTCTTCGAGGTCCTGGATGAGCGTGTCCTTCTCGCGGGTCTTGACGACGATGTCGTCGACGTAGGCCTCTGCATTCCTCCCCATTTGAGCTCCCAAGGCGATCCTCATTAGGCGCTGGAAAGTGGCGCCGGCGTTCTTCAGGCCGAAGGGCATGCAGACGTAGCAGAACACACCACAAGGGGTGAGAAATGCTGTCTTCTCCTCGTCCTACTTTGCCATCTTGATGCGGTGGAGTCTATGATCTGGTCGATCCTCGGGAGGGGATAGGGGTCCTTGGGGCAGGCCTTGTTGAGGTCGGTGAAGTCGATGCAGAGGCGGCTCCCTCCGGTGTGCTTGGGGACGACCACACCGTTGGCGAGCCAAGTGGGGTGGACCACTTCCTTGATAATGCTGGCCTTCTTCAGCTTGTCTACTTCCTTGACGATGAAGTCTTGCTTCTCTGGCGCTTGGCGCCGCGCTTTTTGCTTGACGGGGCGTGCGTTTGGACACACGGCTAAGTGGTGCTCGATCACCTCCCTCGGTACTCCGGACATATCTGACGGTGTCCAGGCGAACATGTCAGAGTTTGCCCTGAGGAAGGCGACGAGCGCGCTTTCCTATTTGGGAGGCAGGTTGGCGCCGATGGTGACGCAAGCCCCCGAGCCGCTTGCCTCCAGAGACACTTGCTTTGTCGCGGCCTTCTCCTGGGAGAACAACTGCTTCTTCTTCGCGGGGGGCCTCGGGAGGGGTTCCTCATCCTCGTCAGCGGGTGACGCCACCGCGGCAGCCTTGTAGGCCGCTTGCGCAGCGTACAAGGCGTCCGAGACCACGCCGCGGATGACAATGGTGCCACCCGAGCCAGGGAGCTTGACGAGGTTATAGGCGTGGTGGGTCACCGCCATGAATTTGGCGAGGGCGGGGTAGCCGAGTATGGCGTTGTAGGGCAGGCCGATGTGCGCGACGTCGAAGTCGATCAGCTCGGTGCGGTAGTTGGCCTGGGTGCCGAAAGTGACGGCGAGCCTCACCTGCCCCAAAGGGGTGGTGAGACCCTCTGTCACTCCCGAGAAGGGCCTGGTAGGCATGAGCTGCTCGTAGGGCACCTGCAGCTTCTCGAATGTCTCGACGGAGATGACGTTGAGGCCGGCACCCCCATCAATGAGCGTCTTAGAGACGGCGATGTTGTTGATGGTGGGGGTGCAGACCAGCGGGATGGTGCCAACGGTTGAAGTGGACTTGGGGTGGTCGCCGGAGTCGAAAGTAATGGGGCACTGGGACCACTTGAGGGGCCTGGAGGCCTCGACTCCAGGAAGGGCTGCTGCGACCTCGCGAGCGAGTTGCTTGAAGTGGCGGTTGGAGCGAGGGGCCTGAGCCCCGCCGAGGATGCAAGCGGCCCCACGAGGCACCTGGTAGCCCTCGTCAGCCTCGGCAGGCAGGTTGTCGTTCGCAGGCTGGGCAGCGTTGGCCTGAGGGTTCTGCTGGTAGTTGTCGTTGTAGTTGTTGTTCCAGCGTCGCCCCCCGCGGCCGCCGCGGCCTCCGTTTGCCTCGCGAGCCTCGCGAAGCCTCTTGATGTCGAAGCAGTCCTCGGTGGCGTGAGAGTGCCTGTTGTGGTAGATGCAGAAGGGACGATCATCCTTCTTCTCAGGTCCTGCGGCTAGAGTGGCAGCTTGGCGAGACTGCTTGGCGTCGGGCTCTGCCGCGAGGACCGCAGTAGTCTTGCGCTTCTCGGAGGATTTCTTCTTCTTGGACCCCTCGGTGGGGTCCCCTGGCTCGTTCTTGACGAACAAGCGGCCCTCTTCAGCCTTGGCACACTTGTCCACCAAGTCGAAAAGCTTGACGACGGTGGTGATGTTGTCGTGGATGCCGAGCTTCTCGAGCATCCGCACGTCTGTGACCCCAGTTTGGAAAGCCGAGATGACCTGTGCGTCGGTGGCGTTGGGGATCTTGTTGCGCACTTGGCTGAAGCGCTGGATGTACTTGCGGAGGGTCTCGCCGGGCTTCTGACGCATGGCGCGGAGGTCGTTGTAAGTGAGGCCGCGCTCGTACGTGCCCTTGAAATTGGCGACGAAGCACCGGCAGAGCTCCTCCCAAGTGTTGATGGACTCGGCGGGGAGGTTGGTGAGCCATGAGGACGCTAAGTCCTTGAGAGCCATGGGGAACCAGTTCGCCATGACCTTGTCGTCACCCCCGGCGGCCTGGATGGCCAGAGAGTAGAGCTGCAGGAACTCCAGGGGGTTGTTCTTGCCGTCGTAGCGCGGAGGGATGTCCGGCCTGAACTTGACCGGCCAAACGACGCGACGGAGGCTGCGAGTAAACGCGGCCGTCGTGCCGTAGGTGACCGTGCCGTTGGCGAGGGTGGCACGGAGGTGGCGCCCGGCGGTGGCGACGTCCTGGACGGCGCGGTTGCGGCGTTCCTGCCCGCGCTCGATGCTCACGCGTGCGTCCTCGGGGGCTCGCTGCACGATTTGGCAGTCATGCGGCGACGACGCGTGCGAGGCAGCGCGGCCATCGCGAGGAGGAGCCCCCGCTGGGGCAGGCTATGGTGGAACCGGTGGAGCTGGAGCGGGCGCGGGCTGACGAGGAGGCGCGGGAGGTGCGCCGTGCGCCACGTCCCCCACGAGTGCAGAAGGAACCAGGGAACGAGACGGCGCAGGCGCGGCGGCGCGAGCGGCGCCGATGAGCTCGGCAACGCGGTTGAGCCAGGCCTCCTGAGCCGCCGGCGTGGGGCGGTACTGCAACAGCTCCTGCGCCATGAGGAGCGCAGTCGCCGGGCTGGGCGCAGGGCGGCCCAGCGAGGAGGCAGCACGGTCCCGCGACGGAGGCAGGGAGGAGGCCTCCTCTTCGCCGAGGTCATCCTCAGCGTGGTCGATGTCGTCGTCGTCCGGGTGCTCGACGCGGGGCTCGGGGTCGACACGGTGCTCCGGAGCAGAGCTCCCATGCGGGCGGCCGCGCGGGCGGCCTGCAGGAGCGGTGGCGGCGCTAGCCATCCGGCGAGCGAGACGTTCGGCACGAGAACCGGCCATGGCTGTGTCGAGGATGAAGACGCGCCTCAGCCCCCTACCTGGCGCGCCAAATGTCGGAGAACTGTCCCAGGAACTGGGGGTGTCTCGAGAAGGATCGAGTAAGGGGCTGAACACGGAATCAAACAACCCTCAACGTGCTCCGGCGACGGTGCTCGTCGGACTCGCTGCGGGACAGCACTGCAGAGATGGAACGCACGGTCTTACCCAGGTTCAGGGCCCTCTTGTGGAGGTAAAACCCCTACGTCCTGCTTTTGTGTATTGCACTGCTTGGAGAGTTCACAGTACAAGGAGAGCTTGTCGAGCTCGAGGTGGCTAACAATGGCTACTAGCTATTCCTCAGATCTAGGGTTTGGGCTCAGGATTCTTGGACCGAACCTAGTGAAGAGTCGAACCCTTTGCTTGGGTGTGCTCCTCCTCCTTTTATAGGCGTCCTGGACCTCTTCCGCCCAAACATTTGGGCGGGAAGGGCTACCACATGGCGACGAAGGAGGAGGCGCGGTGCACCGTAAAGGTGAAGTCCACCATAAAGGTAAAGCTCGTGGACGCGGTCCACGGCAGGGGAACGACGTCACCAAAGCTGAAAAGGGGCACCGACCAGCTGGACGGTGGGCTGGCGCTTGCCGAGGTGGGAGGTGACCCACGGTGACGTCGTCCTTGGAGCGTAGCTGCAGACGGTTCCCTTATCACCAAAGAGGCAGTACTCGTTGTCCGCTTTGCTTGGCTCCGCTTTGTTGACTGCTTTATACATGGAAACGGCAACTGCGGCGTCGTCGTCATCGCGCGTAGGCACGCGCGTCACTCTGCACATGGCGCAGAGCCCATGTGCGCTCTGCCGCGGAGGCAGAGATTGCTTCACGAGGAAGGAGCTTCGCGAGGCAAAAAGCCTCGCCGAGCCCTTCAGCTTGGTCCTTAGCAGAATTGCGGGCGGCGTCGGAGACGCCTTGTCGAGGAGCGATCCCTCGCCAAGGGAGAGAATCCTTGGCGAGGAGAAAAACCCTTCGCGAGAGGAAAATCCTCGCGAAGCTCGCCAGGCTTGGAGAGCCTGGTCCTTAGCGAAAATCATCCAAAGAATCTCGTGGGCCCTGGCAGGCCGGCCCGTGGTACCCTGGTTTCCACTGTGCCGACAACTAGTTTTGGTTCACTATTACTTCCGGTTCACCTGAATTTTTGTTTGTTTTCGGTTCAATATTATTTTCGGTTCCTTTTATATTCGGTTCACCGGCATTTTCTTTCACTATTATTTTTGGTTCACTTTTATTTCAGTTCACCAACATTTTTGGTTCACTATTATTTTGTTTCACCTGAATTTAGTCCTTTTTGATTTACTATTATTTTTGGTTCACCGACATTTTTGGTTCACTATTATTTTCGGTTCACCGACATTTTTGGTTCACTATTATTTTCGGTTCACCCGATTTTTTCCTTTTTGGTTCACTATTAGTTTCGGTTCACCAACTTTTTTGGTTCACTGTTATTTCCTGTTCACCCGAATTTAGTTCTTTTTCGGTTCCTTTTCTATTCGATTCACCGGCATTTTCGTTCACTATTATTTTTGGTTCACTAGTATTTTCAGTTAACACGAATTTAGTCCCTTTTTGGTTTACTATTATTTTCGGTTCACCAGTATTTTTGGTTCACTATTATTTTCGGTTCACTGACATTTTGTTTCACTATTATATTTGGTTCACCCGATTTTTTCCTTTTTGGTTCACTATTATTTTTTATTCACTATTAGTTTCGGTTCACCGGCATTATTGGTTCAATGTTGTTTTCGGTTCACCCGAATTTTAGTTCTTTTTCGCTTCATTATTATTTTTGGTTCACTTTTCTATTCGGTTCACCGGCATTTTCGTTCACCATTATTTTTGGTACACTTTTATTTCGGTTCACCGATAATTTTGGGTCACTATTATTTTTGGTTCACCCGAATTTAGTCCTTTTTCGGTTTACTATTATTTTTGGTTCACCGGTATTTTTGGTTCACCCGAATGTAGTTCCTTTTCGTTTCACTATAATTTTTTGTTCACTACTATTTTTACATTACCGGATTTTTTTGAATATTTTTAAAATCTAGACCTTTTTACCTAGTGAACAAATTTAAAAATCTGAACCTTTTTAAATCATGATCAATTTTCAAAAACTGAACATGTTTTAAATCTGAAGCTTTTTTAAAATCATGAACATTATTTAATTTTCTCATTTAAAAAAGTTGCTTTTTGAGAAACTAGTATATATGCACGTGCAACGCACATCTAATATAATAATTTTGCAAGTTTAAATTTATAGTCATCTTTCTGAAAAAAAAATATAGACATGTGGACTACAAGAACTTGCACAGAAATTTACGTGAACAAAGAGATTTTATTTATTTATTGCAAATAGAGTATATCTTCGAAGAATGGATTTTTCCTTTTGATATAACAGAACTCTTCAAGACGGTTGTGGGAACACATGGAAAAATAAGAGGAAGGAGGAAAGCTTAGTACTGAAAGGATATGAGCATTGTATGTATCAAATCGAATACTAATTGAACTTGAAGCTAATTAGATTTCAAACTGCTCCAAGATATCATCAAACCTTAGTTCCTACATCCCCCAAATAAATGTAGACATCCCCATATTAGTACAAACAAAACAATTAGTTTGATCTGGTAAAGGCAACTAAAAAATGACCATAATTCGTAGAGAAAATACGAAGAAATGTGGTACCTAATATGTTGGCATGGAGCCAAGTGACTGGCAGCAATATGCTCAACAACAAGGAAAATGGTCCTTCAGTTACATATTCTCTGAATAGCAAAACTTAAATGTCATCACACTGAGGCTTAGCTAGAAAATTCAAGCAATACATACATTGAGGTAGTTGGTTGGCTTCTCTGAACCAGACGTCAGAAGGCAACACATGGTGCGGTTTATTACAAATTGCTAGCTCAATAGTATTGTAGGGAAACAAATGATGTCGGCACTGACGTTTGCCCCTACGCTACAGCTAAAAGCCTTAAGTTAAGATGCTCCATCTGAATCACAATTGTTGGGGCTAAATTTTACTGTGCAAGTAGAACTTCAGAGACGGTCATTAAAACTGTAGCAGCAAGCCTGCAAGCTTACTGACGAATTTGCTTGCACCTTGGTCATGGAGTAAATCCAGATAATATGGCAGATATATCCTAAATAATAGCATCAATTCACAGACACTCAGAGATGATTTACATGCATATTGAAATGGCAATTGCAAGTATGCAAACTCATTGTTTACCATGCACTGTGATCGTGGAGTAAATTCAGCGCAGAAGAGAGAAGACAGGGCAGCAAGTAGCAGCACAAATACTGATGACGACTGACTAAACAAAGCAACTGCATGCATAGCAATGTCTTAGAATTTCCAATCGGATCACAGCTGATTCATAGAACTTCCAGTTTCTTAGTAGAAGCAGCAGCTACCAATGTCTCTCGTGCGCGTTACAAAACAGCGAAGTAGCGAAGGAAAGCACCGTCCGGCAACCTCAATCTATTCACAGCGCCTCCCTTCCTCTCAATCTCGTACCTCCCTGGCCTCTCCCCGACACCTCACCCCCACATCTCCTCTGACCTGCTCCACCTCTTTGCACGCCGCCATTTCTCCTCCCTTCTCTCGCCCCCACATCTCCTTCTACCTGCTCCACCAACCAGCATCACTCTTCCTCCTCCTCCCTTCCTCATCACCCCAGCAACGACAGATGCATCAGGAGGCATCGGGGTGTGCAGGGGATTTTGGGATTGAGCTAGACAGCCACACATTTGGAGCTGGGCACGGGCGGTCATTCTCGGGGGAATCCGGACGGCGTCGGGTCGTCGTTCTCGGCCGCGCTGACTGAGAGAGAGGAGACCTCGCCCGGAGTGGCAACGGCGATGTTGGCACGGCCACGGCCTTGGTGCTCGGAGTGCATGCACGATGCAGGACGCTGGAATTCGGCAAGGGATAGCGCTACATCTCGGTCGACGTACAGCGGTGGCCGGAAGGAGGACAGTGGGTGTGGCGGCCAGTCCGATTTCTACCCGTCCCCATCTCCTCGTCGGGTGCCATGTGGTACGGGGGTCAGCGGTTCCAGAGGTTGCCAGCGCCAAATCAGTAGGCGTCGGAGAGGGTTCAGCCGTGGGAGGGCCCGGAGTTAGGAGGCGGGGTATCGGGGGTGGCTGGTTCTGTCCTTCCGCTGGAGGAGGTTGGCGGCGCTGCTCGCCGGAGATCGAGGGCCGGTGGCGGCAATTTGGGGAAGAAAAAGAAGAAAGTAGAGATAGGGGTTCCAGACGTGGGGTGGGGGGTGAAGTACTTTTCAATCATGGTAAATTACTAAGTGCACATAAGAGAACGATTTGGTTAATGTTAACGGTTGGATTGAGTTTAGTGGTCTAATCATGCGGTTGTGATTGGTCCATGTATATCTTATGGGGTGCGTTTAGTGAAAGTGATGTTGGCTGGTTTAATAGTAGTAGAGATAGAGATACTACGGAAAAATTATTTGTACATATACAACGTAAAAGGTGAAAAAGATCCGTTCCGTGGGTACTAAGGGCATGTACAGCGGGAGGCTCTTAATGAGGCGCTTAGTTTGAGCAGTTACGCTATGGACGAAGCGTCCGTCGCCAGGAGTACTAATTTGCACGCAAAAATCAAGCGTCGGACGCTTAATTTGTCATCGATACTACAGCAACTATCAGGAAGCGTACAAAACTAACCGAATTAATTTCCTGGTGCCCGCTTTAGCGCCTCACATTGTACTTGGCCTAACTTTGCACTAGTATACATACAGGGTAAAGCACTAGGCACCTCAGGCAGGTCTACGTGTTGGTAAAATTGATTTACTTCTCGTCCGTCTCGCTCGGAATCTACTCGCCGCGGACCGCGGAGGGGACCTTCCGAAAGGTCGATCTCTCCGGAGTGTTGGGCCAGTCCCATGTAGCGCGATCAGGTGAGCGAGGCGAGGGATCCTGCTCGCTAGTACGAGCGATGTATAGGGAATTAGGGATCCCCGCGAGGCGACCGCTCGCTAGAACCGAGAAGCATAGGGGTCCCTGGGCAACAAACTAACTAACGTTTCTCAAAAAAAAAAAAAAAGTCAAAAACTAACCAGCTAACTAACACTCCTACTAATGCTCCGCTCGAGTACCAGCCGCCTTTATTAAACCCCTTAAACTGAGAACTAACTCTCCTCATTGATCTGATATCCAGTTGTCGCTCGGCGCAATGGAGCACCAGCCGCCGGCCGACGACGTCGTGGTCCAGGTCAGCGCCGCCGCCATCGCGGCCATCGACGAGAGGAGCTCGACCGATGACGCCGGCGGCGATGGGGACTGCGGCCGCCCGCGCCGCACCTTCAGCCACTCCTACAAGATGGAGCACCGCAAGCCACTGGTACGTATTCACATCTCTGCATCTCGTCGACGCGCTGGCCGCCGTCTCTGATCTCTTCATGCGATCTATCTATGGCAGGATTTCACGTGGCTGCAGGTCGGGGTGCTGAGCTACCAGTCGCTGGGCATCGTCTACGGCGACCTCGGCACGTCGCCGCTATACGTCTTCTCCACCGTCACGCTGCCGAACCCGGGGGAGGACGACTTCCTCGGCCTCCTCAGCCTCATCCTCTGGACGCTCACCTTGATCGGCCTTCTCAAGTACACCTTCATCGTGCTCCAGCAAGACGACCATGGAGAAGGTAAAGCCGATTGTCTCGATCTTCATCTCATGATGATAATCTCACGGTCGATCAATACTTCATGTTCTCAACTGACTGTGGATGGAAATTAACTGCATGCATGCATGCATCTGTGAATCTAAAAAAAATTAACTGCATGCATGGACGAGCACACCAGATCTGAGTATTTTGGCCGAATTCTGGTAGTATATTGGCAAAAATAGGACCCCTTTTTTTTTGTTGGCAACAGAACTTTATTCTTATCAACGCGCATCTCGGCAGCCACGATCCCCTTTTAAATCGAAACCTGATCTTTTTAACTTAAAGTAATATGAAATTATGAAAACCCTAACTGAGAGATAGATGGTAAATCAGGAATGCAGCTAATGGATGACAATTCAGATCCGGAGCTGCGCTGTAAAATGTTGCGTATGACCGTACAGTCGTACACCATGTGCACGCCCACTTGAACTATGTAATTTATGTATCCGCACATTCTAATGTTGAACTGAAGTGATTACCTGTGATCACTACTGATCAAACTTCAAGTGTAACATTACCTGTGACAAGTATCACACCAAAGATGGACAAGCTCAAATAGTCTAAGAAAGTACAAAATGCTAGATCATTCGATTTTTTTATGCCGCTTTGCTTGTCTAAAATATTGGAGTTGCTGCATTTGGGTTTCGGAGCATACTTACACTCACTCTTACTTCGTGAAGGTGGTACCTTCGCTCTGTACTCGCTCTTGCGTCAGCATGTGAATTTCAAGGGAACCATGCCAATGTCAGTCACACGGTTGGCATCTGACATTAATCTCAAGTTCCACAGCAAGAATAGTAAATTGCCATCTAAGATACGTGAGTACTTGGAAAATAGCATACTATTTCAGGCAATCATCACCTATATGGTGTTGGCTGCGACTTCCATGGTGATGGGTGATGGTGCCCTCACTCCAGCCATCTCAGGTACATAATATATCCCACTTTTCCTTTCTTATTAGCCACTTCAAGGGTGCTCAGTAATATAATTTTCATTTTCATTTCAATGTACTGATGTTTCTGTTTTCTGTTATATAAAAAATCAGTTCTGTCAGCTGTTCAAGGAATCCAATCAAGATCTGATCGCATAACACAAGGTAACAACCGTTTATTAGAACTGTTTTACTGTATTACAGAAACTTTTTTCATTCTATTTTACCTAGGGCAATTCTACTTTATAAGCCAAAGAAAAACATTAATGACTTGTTTGTGTGTTCCAGGTCATGTTGTCCTTCTAAGCGTGATTATCTTGATCCTCCTGTTCATTTCCGAAAAATATGGGACAAGCAAAGTTAGCTTCGCCTTCTCTCCTATTATGCTCTTATGGTTTGCATCTGTTGCATTCATTGGATTGTACAATATCATCAAGTATTATCCATCAGTTCTGAAAGCCTGGAATCCATTATACATAGTAACTTTCTTCGTGAGAAACAAAAGAGCAGCCTGGGAGCAACTTGGAGCAGTTGCTCTATGCATAACAGGTTAGACATTTGCTTCAACTAGAATTGTTTTGGATTTGAATAAAAAATGCAACAAAATTCGACTTCTCGATTTACTTCATATTCAAATGATATATCTAGTTATTTTGTTTTCTCATTCTTAATCTCCTTATATGGCTAAACTACCGGTTATCATAATCAGGTGCTGAAGCTATGTTTGCTGACTTGGGTCATTTCAACAAGTCGTCAATCCAGGTAAATGATATTTACTATTAATGTGGATAAAAAAAACACAGGTACTAATCATATTCCTTCCTCCCCCTGCAGCTGGCATTTTCAGCAATAGTTTATCCATCAATGATCCTTGCATATGCTGGCCAGGCAGCATTTTTGATCAAGAACCCTTCTAAGCTCAGCTCAACGTTTTTCAGTAGCACTCCAGAGCCCTTATTCTGGCCCATGTTCATCATAGCTACTTTATCTGCTATTGTTGCCAGCCAGGCATTAATATCAGCCAGTTTCTCCATCGTTCGACAATCAATTGCATTAGGTTGTTTTCCAAGGGTTACCATGAAGCATACCTCAGATAAATATGAAGGCCAAGTATACTCTCCAGAGGTCAACTACTTCTTGATGATCTTGTGCATCTCTATTACCGTTGGCTTTGAAGGGGGGCCGCAGATTGGGCAAGCCTTTGGTGAGCACCCTAGTATATGCTCATGTTATTTCTAATTATCGATCTATAATATGCTCATGTTATGTCTAATTGCCACTTTTCCTGATCATGTGAGGTTCTATTCATGTGAAAGTAAGAGTTATCCCTAAATTGCATTTAAGCCATCTAACATTAAAAAAAATGTTGCCATTCGAAATACCTGATTGTTTGTTTGGTACTTTGGCTCTTAAAGCACAATCGGGTATGTGATAAAAAGATAGTAGCCTAACATAGTTATTCTGCTAGAAACAAGAAAGCAAACACATATCAATTTGGATGGATGCAATAGCAGTAATAAATGCATCAGTTGCCATCTGACTGTAAGTTCTTTCCTTTTGCTTGCAGGCACGGTGGTGATATGGGTTATGATTTTTACAACAGCCCTGAGTTCAGTTAACATGGTTGTAGTCCAGGAGCGTCACATCCTAGCAGCTGGTGTTTTTTTTGTTGTGTTCTTTTCTATCGAAGGAGTTTACATGACCTCATTTCTAAACAAGGTCTTACAAGGTGGCTGGGTTCCATTTGTAATTGCGGCATTTTTCCTTTCAATTACAATTTCTTGGACTTATGGGAGACGCAAGAAGAATGAATATGAGGCAGCCAACTTGGTGGATCGGCAGGAATTCGTTAAAATAGTAACGATGAGCAGCCAGGTACCCGGGATATGCATCTTTTGCACAGACTTAATGAATGGTATTCCACCAATTGTGCGCCACTATGTCCGGCATACAGGTTCCATCCGTGAAGTGATGGTCTTTGTCACTGTGAGGATTCTGCCAGTGACATTCGTCCTGCCTGAAGAGCGCTTCCTCGTAGACAAACTAGATCATATCGGTGTTTACAGGTGCATACTCCAATATGGCTATATGGACAACCACAACATCGATGATGACGATTTTGTTGTATTAGTTGTTGCCTCTCTCAAGGAAATAGCTGAGAATGATGATGAAACCTTACTGCTGGATTCGGCTTTCACAAATGGAACAAGCTTTGTGTTTGGAAGGACTATCCTAAGGATGGGCAGTGAACGAAACTGCTTCAAGCGCTTCGTTATTAATAAAGTTTACAGGATCCTGCAAAAGAACTTCAGGTCCAACATGTCCAGTCTAAAGATAGCTCCTGGCAAAACCTTACAGGTTGGAATGCATTATGAGATTTGAGGATGGCAACTTGCAGGCTGAATTGCTACATTTTATTTAATAAATGCAATACGCGATATGTAACATTAGTGAATTTATCCGATATTATCTTTAAAGCTGTCCTGGTCATTTTAAGTGCACCAAAGTTTTGTAAGCTTGTCATTTATTTCACAGGTGTTCTAGACAAATTTTCTTTCCAAGATCTTATTTATTATAAATATGATTGGTAAAACTGTCGGGAAACAATTGTTTCTCCAGTAGAGCATCGCGAAATTGGTTTGTGTAATCCAATCCATATTTCCCTAGCGTGCAAAGCATTCCTGCAATAAGTGCCCCTGTATTTGGTAATTACTTATATCTTTGGGTCATTGTGCTTTATTCGTTTAGTATTAGTATTGTGATCAGAATGTTTACCAGCAGACCCTGTTTTACCTGAATCATGTTCTTTAGGAAAACCAACTGGGAAAATAATACATGTCTGACATTACAACTCATGCTATCATGATGATTTATACGTTACCATTTAGAACTAAAGGAAGTGGCCTTCCAAGGAAGGTGCTCTACAGCCAACCATGACATGACACTGTCCATGTGGATTTTATTCTGTTTGGAAGTATTTCGTAAGTATACTGTGCTTGACATGACAGAACGAAAGAGAAGCGATCTTCAGAGTATAACATGTTTATGTGAGTAGTACATGCTTAAAATGTTACAGAAAAAAATAACATGTGGAAACTATTATTCGATGTCAACTGTACTAACAGGTCATGTCCCTAGTTTTTTATTTGCTCGTTCCACCCATATAAACCTTAGCTCTAGTATTCTATTACAGAGAAGAGAATATTGGAACACCAGGTAAGGTAACACCTGAATCTACAATGAAGATGTTGCCAGTTACATATGACGACGTTGGATGAATCAGAAAACGAACCAGCGATGTCAATGCTGGATCGGTCGTGCCATTTGTCTTAAGTGGAACGATCTTTGAAACGACGGTGGTCAACCATTTCTTTTGCAATAGAGGAGCAGTTATCTCTGATTGGAAGATTCCAGGCGCAACTGCATTCACTCTAATTCCATATGCTCCTAATTCCAAAGCCATTAGCTGCACCAACATATCAAATATAGCTTGTTACAAACACAATAATGACACAGGCGTTTGACGAGGAATAAGGATAGTAGTACCTTTGTGACAGAATGCACGGCGGACTTGGAAGACATGTATCCAATGGAGCCAGGCAGATGGCCACGGTTAAGACCAGCAACAGACGAAATGTTAATTACTGAACCCTTTATCTTGGCATCACGCATGCGTCTACATACATGCTTGGCGACGAGCCACAGTCCGGTAAGGTTTGTCTTGATGAGTTTATCCCACTCATCCTCAGGCCAATCCAGTGTCGAGTGAACACCTCCTGAAGTATGCAAAGACACCACTCTTACATGTCATTGAAGCCAAACATGTACTTGGTTCAGTAGTACATATTGGGTGGCCCAAAATTATTTCATATCTGAGCTTAATTTGAGAACATTTGGAGATGAAATCAGATCCTAAAATCAATATGCAAATGTTCAGACGACGAATCACGCGCCGTAGAGCAAATTGGTTACCTCGGAGGCCAGCGTTGTTGACCAAGACATCGATGCGGCCGAAGGCGTTCCAGGCCCTCTGCACCGCCGCGTCGACAGCGGACCCTCCGGCGGAGACATCGAGCTCGACAGCCACCGCCCGGGGTACTCCGGCAGCCGCCGGTTCAGACGCGTTGATCTCGTCGCAGAGCGAGAGGAGGCGGTCGGCGCGGCGCGCGGCGGCGACGACCCGACAGCCGGCGCGCGCCAGGTCGAGGCAGAATTCGCGGCCGAGGCCGGAGGAGGCGCCCGTCACCAGCACCACCTGCCCCTCCAGCCTGCTCCACGACGCTCCCCCCGCCGTCTCCGGCCGCGACGACGACATGTCTCTTGGTAAAGGGAAGTTGGGTTGGTGCCACTGCCACGCCAGGAACTGGTAAAGCACGTCACTCGCAGACTCGCACTATATGATTTTTCTCCCTATAGTATCGTCTCTGGAAACATTAAAAAAGTACTACTCGGGGTTTTACATCCGCAATGACTGCTTTATATAATTTAAAAGAGAAGCATGCTTGAAAAGACGATATAAACAGATATATGTTCTTAACGCAACTACTGAGTGCATATCATCCAGGCAAGATCAGAACGATGGTATCGGTGAGTAATTCCTCTTAGGATCAAGTAATGGACACTACACCCTTGTTGTGGCCTGGTCTATTGACACCCTGGTCACAACTCACAAATGGAAATTAGATCTCTGTGTCTAACTCTTGTCTTATTTAGAGAACATGGGGAAATCCACTTCTACTCATAGGTGTATCTACACATACTATTCAAAAAACGAATTTTAAAATATTAAAAAATTGCAAATAAAAATTTCGGGTGTACATATAAACATTCTATGTTCGTACAAGAAAAATCGGAATGAAAATACATTTTTTATGGCCGGTGTAAAAAAGACAAATCTCTGACATTACAAAATGACTTTGTACATAATATTTTTTTGTATTTTTTATACCGGCCACATAAAATGTCTTTTCGATGCGAAACTTTTTTTTGTACGGATAGACACTTTTTATATGAACATCCGAATTTTTTGTTTGAATTTTTTTGACATTTTAAAATGCGTTAAAAATGTATTTTGCACATCAGGTTCATCTGCACCCGTGAGCCAAAACATCATGTCCGAGAACATGGACCTACTTCCCCATTGATCGAAATAGCTGTTTGACCAACAGAAACCAGCCGTAAAATTATGTGGACCCAGCCATAGTCAATACCTTCCTTCTCTAAGAAAAATTCAACCAACACAATCATAAGTTTTCTCAAAATCAAGCTTTAACACAATCCCCCTCGGTCCTTGGATTTAAGCTCATGCGCGATGTCGTGAAGGGCCAAAGCACCATCCAAAAATAACCTGCCTTCGATGAAATCAGTTTCAGTTGGCGTCATGGTGCGATTGGCAATGTGGGAAAGTCTAGTGGTGTATGCCTTGGCAACAAATTTGAACAGGGCATTGATTAACGTGATTGGCCTTAACTGGCGAACATTACCTATCACCACAACCTTGGGGATGAGAGATAAGACGTCGAAATTGAGTCTAGAAACATTTGGCATACCCAACACAAATCCATGCACGACTGTAGAACTAGACCCGTACATGTGGCCAAAACTTCTTGAAGAAAGCTGCATTGAACCGATATGGTCCCGGAGTTGTGTCTGTTTTAGTATTGAGAATAACCTCATTTAATTCTCCGGAGAGGAAGGAGAGCTCCAACTATTCATTCCACACTCTAGGGGCGTGTTTGGTAGACTGCAGGAGGTCCAAACAGGCCCGCCAGCTGCGGAGATGGGCTGTTTGTTTGGTTCCATGCGGCCACAGTTTTGGCTAGCACGCGCATTAAAGCACCTCCGGGCCAGGCCCGGTGGGAACTGCAGATACGTCTCCGACGTATCTATAATTTTTGATGTTCCATGCTTGATTATATATCAGTGCCACCTGTTTTTACAATGTTTTTATATCATTTTACAATGTCTTTTATTTCAGAAAAGTTGTTCTGAGAAGTTTCTCGGATTGCTCTCAAAATTTACGAGAATTATTTCCAATATGAAACGAAGACGGAGCCCGAAGGACAGCCGGAGGGAAGGCACAGGGGCTCCAGGAGCCACCTGGCCGCCCCCCCCTTGGCCGTGCATGGGGCCCACCTGGGGCCCCTGTCCATCGCCTCGCGTCGCCCCTTCGCCTATAAATTCCCCTCTGACCTAAAAACAGAGGAGAACCGATCACAATTTCAGAATACGTCCGAGGCCGCCACCATCTCAAACCCTAGTTCGGGAGGGTTCAGAAGCTCTTCCCGGCACCCTGCCGGAGAGGGGAATCGACGCCGGAGGCATCTACATCGCCATGCCTGCCTCCGGAGTGATGCGTGAGTAGTCCACCACGGGACTACGGGTCCATAGCAGTAGCTAGATGGTTGTCTCTCCTCCTTGTACTCCATTGCTTAGATCTTGTGAGCTGCCTATCATGATCAAGATCATCTATTTGTAATTGCTACATGATTGTGTTTGCATGGATCCAATGAATTGTGGAAGTCATTACTTTTGTTCAGTTATGTGTTTCATCTATGATCTTGCATGCTCTCCGATGCTAGTGGTTGCTTTGGCCGAGTAATTGTTAGTGTTGTATGAGGGAGTATTTATGCTAGATAGTGGGTTCATGCCTCTCTTTGTCTAAGTTCGGTGACAGGAACGGTCAAGGCTAGAGATGTGCTGTTGCCACTAGGGAGAAAACAGCGGTGTGATTTCTTCGTGTTATCTACATTGCTTACATTATGCACTTTGCTTATTGCAATGATCTGTTGCTTGCAACTTAATACTTTTGGGTGACATGCTGGATAGCGATCCCAGAGTGGATTATTAGTCATAGATGCAGTTGGATGACGGTTTATGTATTTTGACGTAATGCCCATATTAGATGAAGCGGTGAACTATATTGTTTTATGATAGCCTTGTTGTGCGCCTACAATTCTGTCAATTGCCATGCTGTAATTTGTTTACCCATCATGTATATCTTTTGGAGAGACACCTCTAGTGAACTGTGGACCCCGGTCCTATTTTCCTACATTGCTTACAACCGTTTTCATAGCTTTTCATCATCATTTGCTCGCTGGTCATATTTCATCATCATCATATTTTACATCCACACATTTAATTCTTTGTGTTTGGTAAGCTGGAGAGATTGACAACCTCTCTGATTTGTTGGGGCAAAGTAGTTTGTTTGTGATTGTGTGCAGGTCCGCGTTAATCTACAAGTGCCAGAGTGGATTGACACCTTGCTAAGCCTTCTCCAAGTCCTACTAGATTCGATAACCTTGGTTTTGTAATCAAGGAAAAACTTCTTCTGTGCTGCATCATACCTTTCTCTTGGGGTCTCCCAACAACACGCCATCAAGAAGTTTTCTGGCGCCGTTGCCGGGGACTTGGAAGCTTCAGCTAGGGGAGTTTCACACATGCTTTCACTTTACTTTGTTATTTTCTTGCCTAGTATATTTTTTGTTAGCCTTGTTTTTCCTTTTGTTTGCTTTAAAACTGAAAAACACAAAAAAATAAAAATTCCAGCACTAGTCTTTTTATCGTTTTGCTTGATATTATGTCTAGTTCTTTACTTGCTATCAATGGTTACTTTATGTGAGGCTAGATCTTATTGGCAAGGTGGGTTCACGGAGGAACAACAGAAATATTATAAGGAATACCGCTTGTCTGAAAAAGGAAAACACTTATGGGCACAAATAAATACATGGAATAGTCTTGCTGAAAACTTTTGCTCTACTTATGATGAATCCTGGTGACTTAATGAATCTTTTTGCTGTAGGAGGCATAAACACCTCCCTTTCCAATGTGATTATAATGATAATGAAACATTGGCTTCTTATGCTAAAGGAAACTATGATTTTGATAATCTTGAACAAATTGAAGAATTTGTTGCTTTTATGGGTGCCTATGAATTTACTTCTGTGCTTAAAGATATTGATGATGCTTCTTACAAATCTAAAAAAATTGTTATACTTGGGTATTGCCTTGAGTATTACAATAAAAATCCTTATATCACTGAATTTCTTGGGAGAACTTACCTCCAAAAGAAGAGACTAATGCCTTGCAGGAAATCATGGAAGAAGAAATTGCTGAAACTGGAAGCTCATTGGATGAAAAAGAGGAAGAGAGTGACAAACAAAAGGAGGAAGAATGGATTAGCTACCCATGCCTACTTTCTAATGGGAGTAACTCTTTAACTCTTACATTATTTGATTGCCCTCCATGCTTACCAAAGGAGGATGAATGTTATGTTCCTATGGATTCTCTTGAAATATCCCTTTTTGAGGAAATTAATGCTTGCTACACTTATGACCACGATTCCCCTATTAAACATCACCCAAACTCAAAGAAACCAAAAGGAAACATGTTTGATAATGGGATTGGAAAGGTCATGACTTCTGTTTATTTTGATCATACTAGTTTGGAGCTTAATAAAAATTGTGTGTTTGTATGTCATAAAAAGCATGCTTTATGTGATAATTATATTGTTGAGTTTGTTCATGATGTTACTGAAAATTATTATGAGAGAGGGAAATATGGTTGTAGAAATTTTCATGTCACTAAAACACCTCTCTTTGTGTTGAAAATTTTGAAACTGCTCTTGTTGTACATTCCTATGCTTGATACTTTGTTCTTCATGGATTTATTTGTTTACAAGATTCCTATGCATAGGAAGAGGGTTAGACTTAAATTTGTTTCATATTTGCTTCTTGATGCTCTCCTTGTGTTTCAACTCTTATTCTTATGAGAGCATCATTAAAATTATCAAGCCTAGCTAAAATGCATTAAAGAAAAGCGCTTATGGGAGGCAACCCATTTTTTTACCTACTGTTTCTTTGAGTTTTGGGTGATGTTACTTCTGTAAAAACTCCCTTGTATCTTTTTGTTTTGGTTTTTGGTGCCAAGAATAGCCTCTAAAGAGAGGAAGACTAATTTGTGAGTTTGCTGTCCAGAAACAGATTTCTGTTCCTCACTGTTCGAAAATCCAAAAAATCACAGAACGTCATCTGTGGCTGAACTTTTTTGACAGAAAGAATAAGGGTTTTTTCTACCTTTTTCTAGTTTTAAGTTTTCTGATTTGAGGTCCAGAAGTGCCTCGAAAAAATTCATCTTTACAGTCTATTCTGTTTTTGACAGATTCTGTCCTCAGTTTTGCATTGCTTCTTTCGCGGGCAAAGTGAAGCTTTTTCAAAGCTAGAGCTTTACTTAGACCTTTGTGACAATAGATAATATTGTAAAAAAATGAGTTCTTGATATGTGCTTTGGAACTGAAGGAAGATATTGTTTTTGTGGCTAACCCCTTAATGAAGTTGCTATAAGTTTTGCGTGAAGGAAGTTTTTAAGTATCCAAGTGCGAGGTGATGAACGAAGATCGAGAAGGAACAAAAGACTAAGCTTGGGGAGTCTCCCCATGGACCCTCCTCTGAAATATTCAAGAAGTTACAAGCGTCTAAGCTTGGGGATGCCTTGGGCATCCCCTTCTTCATCAACAATCATCAGTTTTTATCATGGTACTATATTTTTATTCCTTTACACATTATGTGCTGTTCTTGGAGCGTCGGTTTGTTTTTACTTTCAGTTTGTTTGTGTTAGTTTTCTGGTCCTTGCAATAATTCGGATCCATGCATGCTTGTTTGGGAGAGAGACACGCTCCGCTTTTTCATTATACACTCCTGTGCTTCACTTATATGTGTTGAGTGTTTAGCCTTTGTCTTTTATGCTTTTAGCTCTTGTTTTCAAGCATCTCTTGTTCAGAGCTGTTAGCTTTTGTAGTTAGAAAGTTTTGCTCATGTTGCTTCACTCTTTTAGTTTTGTTTCAAATAAGTTGATTGGTGTTTAGGTAAGTGGAAATTATCATGTAGGAAGTGTAAAAAGTGCTGCTTAATCTTGTAGACCATTGTCTTGAATCTTTGATACTTGTCAATTGTTTAGAGATATGAAGTAGATTAATGCATAAACTTGTGGATCATCTAGTAAGAATAGATTAGTAAAGAATTACCGTAAGGCTTTAAAATTGTGGTGCTTGTCCTGCTTGATAGTTCTCAAAGTCTAGATATTCTTTTGCAAAGAGTTAGTTTGGCTAACAAGGTAGACGGTGTGAAGTCTAGTGGTTATGCATGATGCATATTTGTAGTCATTCATTGAACCAAGTTGATGTTATGTGTTTGCTTGATATCCTGCTAAGCCCAAGAACTCTGTACTGAGAGGGAATACTTCTCGTGCATCCAACTCCCTGAGCCAAATATCTTTGCCATGTGTGACCACCATACCTACCTACATGTGGTATTTCCCTGCCACTCCAAGTAAAATTTTCATGTGCTATCTTTAAAATATTCAAAATTCTCCTTTTTGTGTCTCTGTTTTTAATCTCATGAGGAAGCAGTAAGAATTTGGTTATAACTTATGACAGGCATGGTCATTTCCCCCCTTTCACCCGGTGTTGATGGTTTACGTCCTCACTTGAATCAACCCGAGAGCGTCTTAAGCAAAAATATAAATATAACTCACCATTCTCCTCTGCACAATGAAAATCTGAGAAATCAGCTCAAACATTGGTTAGTGGTGAAACAAAGGAGAAAGAGGAATGTACTCATTCCTCTAAACCAGCCGCTCTCACAAGTCTAAAATCCTTGCTTGTTATGGGGGACTAGCTAGTTTCTTTGCTGTGAAGTCATTGACGAAAGCATGCATGTCTCAAAACTGTTTTACTTCTATCAAAAAAAAAAAAGCTCTAGCACATGATTAATCCCTACTTCCCTCTATGAAGGAACTTTCTTTTACTTTTATGTTGAGTCAGTCTTCCTCCTCCTTCTAAACTCCTCAAGCAATCACTTGGTATCAACTTTGGTTCATGTTATCTTTGTGTCTAACTGTGAAAACTTTGTATTGACTTTATCTTGAGATAAACAAGTTGCAAGTTGAAGCTTTATGCTGAAAACTTAAATCTTCCTTTGTGTTGGCCAAACTCCTTTGTTGAATCAATATTGCTTTGTGATTTATCAATCATTGTCAAGTGTTATGCTTTTAAAACTTGAAAGTACTCTTTCCTAGTAGATTCTTATTTAGATGTTTTACCTGGTTAATCATTGTTTGTTTCATTCAATCAACCTTTGTTTTGGATCATTGCATTCAGTTCATATGCTTTGCATGATTAGTTGATCATGATTGTGATTGGTAGCATGTCAATTCAAAAATTATTTTGTTATCACTTACCTACTCGAGGACGAGCAGGAGTTAAGCTTGGGGATGCTGATACGTCTCCGACATATCTATAATTTTTTATGTTCCATGCTTGATTATATATCAGTGCCACATGTTTTTACAATGTTTTTATATCATTTTGGCATAATTTATGGAACTAACCTATTAACAAGATGCCTAGTGCCAGTTCCTGTTTTCTGCTGTCTTTTTATTTCAGAAAAGTTGTTCTGAGAAGTTTCTCGGATTGCTCTCAAAATTTACGAGAATTATTTCCAAGATGAAACGAAGAAGGATCCCGAAGGACAGCCGGAGGGAAGGCACAGGGGCTCCAGGAGCCACCTGGCCACGCCCCCCCCCTCGGCCATGTGTGGGGCCCACCTGGGGACCCTGTCCATCGCATCGCGTCGCCCCTTCGCCTATAAATTCCCCTCTGGCCTAAAAACAGAGGAGAACCGATCACAATTTCCAGAATATGCCCGAGGGCGCTGCCATCTCAAACCCTAGTTCGCGAGGGTTCAGAAGCTCTTCCCGCCACCCTGCCGGAGAGGGGAATCGACGCTGGAGGCATCTACATCGCCATGCCTGCCTCCGGAGTGATGCGTGAGTAGTCCACCACGGTGAAAGTGCATGGTTGCCCCCATGCATGATTTTGGTAATTAATGACAATCTCTATGGACTAATATTTGCATTGAGCTATATTTGTAGGTTGTCCTTTTGTTTGCTTGTTCTCCATTTGTTGGAGTCAAGGTTAAGGAAAGAAGAAAAATGTGTTGATCAAGGCTTTGTGCGGGTTGATCATCACTCAAGGCCAAGTGAAGATATGCTGAAGAGAGCCTCTCCCATCTTGGTGTATGGGGGAGCATCAAGTGAATCTTCACCGAAGCACGATCGAGGAAGGTGGTGCGTCTTGAGGAGATGAAGATCGTCTTCATCGACCTCAAGTGGTTTAAGCGCAAGGCAAAGGTATGATCTTGATAGGGTTTCTATTTTACCGGTCTCATGGTGTTTAGTGAGAGACCGGATTATAGGATAGATAACCGTACTATCAAGAGGGGCTCTCGACCGAATATCGTGATCGTATTGCCGTAGAGAGCACAAACCTTTGCATCCATGCATTCATCTTTATTGGTTCTTATTTGTCTCTAATCGTGGTGTGGTCTTGGTGCTTGTCGTGCTCGTCATGACAAAGCTAAGTTCACCGAAAACGATATCCTTATGCGTCTTCTTTTGCGGTTTCGGTATTGGAGATTTTGCCGGTTCATCCGTGCGGGAGATTTATCTCTTCCATTTCTTTGCAAAATCTCCATTGCTTGTTTGTCATTTTCAAAGGTAGCATTTGTCGTCCTCGTTCCAACAAAATTGGTTTTATTTCATTCGGACGTCAATTGCAAAAGTTCCGGCATTTTCCGATTTGCAAATGGGAGCTTTTACCTTTCCCCATTTATCTTTATATTATATTCTTGGACTATGATGTTTCTCTGCATATTCTTGTTGTGCTCGTTGTGACGATTCCAACGAGTCCAAGTTTATCGAAAACGGAGTTCGTATGCGAAAGATATTGCGGTTTTATTCTCGGTACTTTTTAAAACAGAATATTCGAAAACAGAATTTGTAAAAGAAAAAAAAAACAGGCCTGCCGGCCAGGCCGGACCGTGGCCGGGACGAGGCCGGCGCGTTCGGGATCCTCCCCGGCCCACCTTGCGCAGCCTGACCGGCCCAGGCCGGGACCAGGCCGGCCGGCTCGGGCTGTGCCCCGGCCCAGCTCGGTGGCAGGCCGGTCCCTGGCCGGGGGAAGGCCGGCCCGTTTCTTTTCTGTTTCGTTCGCTGCGCTGCTTGCTGGCCGGCCCAAGGCTGGGCTCCCTGGCTGCTTTTTTCCCCCCTTTGTCCCACGTTTTCTTCCCCAACGGCTCTATTTTAGAGCCACCTATAAAAGGGTTTCTTCCCCAATTTTCTGAGGAGATCTCATCCCTTGCTCTCTCTCCTCCATTGCCAACATTTTGAGAGCTCAATTCCCTCTAATCCCTCCGATGATTCTTGCCCAAATTTAGGGAAACAAGAGAGGAGATCTAGATCCATCTTTCCACCAAACAAATCTCCTCTAAGTGAGGGGAACTTGTGGGATCTAGATTTTGGAGTTCTTGGTGTTTCTCCTCCGTTCTTCCTCCTAAATCCCTCCGTAGCATTAGTTGCTTCGGTTGGATTTTGGGGAGAAGATTTGACCACTTGGTGGTGTTCTTCCCCTTTTGCATTTGGGTTGTGCTCCCACGGTGATTCGTGGGATTGAAGGTTGGGAGCTTGTTACTCTTGGGTCATTGGACCCTAGACGGTGGTGGTGCCGTGAAGACTTCGGCTTGTGGAGCTTTGGCACGTTGGGAGCCCCCAATTGAGTTGTGGGTGTGTGCCCCAAAAGTTGTAAGGGCTCCAGAATCCGCCCCGAAGGATTCCGATAGTGGAAGGTGAACCAAACCTTTGGGTGCGGTTCATCGGAGAATAGGGTGAGGCCTTTGTGGCATCTTGAGTAGGCCTTTTGTGGCGAGCTCACACCCCTCCAACGAGACGTACTCCCTTAACAAGGAGGAACTCGGGAATACATCCTCGTCTCCGCGTGCCTCGGTTATCTCTATATCCGAGCTTTTACTTATGCAAATTTACATTGTGATAGCCATCGTGCTTGAAGTCTATATCTTGCTATCAACTTGTTGCTTGCCTTGTTTAGCATAAGTTGTTGGTGCACTTTAGGAAAACCTAGAATTTTAGGTTGTTGGCTTGTTAATTTAAACACCTAGTTTTATTCCGCAATTATCAAGCCCCTAAATAGAAAAAGTTTTAATCGCCTATTCACCCCCCCCCCCCCTCTAGGCGACATCTCGGGCATAGTTGTTCTTTCAATTGGTATCAGAGCCTCGTCTCTCTTGTTTGGCTTTACCGCCTAGAGAGTAAAGATGTCGTCTAGGGATTTAGTGCACAATTCCTTGTTTAGATTTAATGGCACAAATTTTAATGTTTGGAAAACTCATATGCTTAGACACTTACGGGTCTTGGACCCCAATATTGAGCGTATCTTAGATATAGGTTTTTCTCCTCCAAAGGATTGCGAAAGTAAGACTTTAGAGGATGAGAAAAACTTATATCTAGATGCTCTAGCATCTAACGAGTTTTGCAAGTTTGTGAGTGTAGTTGTGTTTGAGTCAATCATGCCTCTCCGGGATGCTCATGAGCTATGGACCAAGCTTCAAGATAAATATGGAGTGTCCAACTCTATTGAGGATGATTGTTCTCCTTCCATCTCCGGCCGTGACGAGTTCTCATCTTCGTCTACTTCACCAAAATGTGGTAAGCCACAATCCAATGTGATGGTGAGTAGTGATAGGTCTTGCAATATTGATAGTGAGCTATTCTTTGATAATATTTTATCTCTAGCTTGTTGCAATGCCTCATCTTTGGACTTAAACTCTTCTAGCACTCCTAATGTCATACATGCTAGTGTTGATAGTCCTTGTATATCATCCAAAAATTGCTTAGATAAATCTAATGATGATATGCTTGCTTTATCTTGTTCCAATGATAAAAATGCTTGTGTTCCCTCTAACTCTTGCATGAGTATTAATGTAGAGGAAACCCAATTAATTGTGGAACAAGATTTGAACTTGAGTAGTTCAAAAATTAATTATTCTTCTTCATCCACCTCTCATTGTCTCATGGCTAAATCTTCTTCTAGTAATGACAATGATGATAATAATGATGAAGAAGATGATATGGAAAAAGTTAATGCCCTTCTTCAAAATAAAGGTCTAATGATTCTCAAAGCCCTTCCTAGTAATAAAAGTTCCCAAGCTAACCTCTTTGAAATCATGAGCACTCTTATTGAGCATGGGGAAACTATTGAGGCCTTGGAAGCAAGCCTAGAAGAAAAGGGTAAGATCGAAAGAGATGATGCTATGGAAAAAGCATCGTTAGAAGATGCTCTTGAGGAAGAGCAAGAGACTCGTGCTTCTCTTGAGGAGAAACTAGATTCTATCGAGGAGTCTCATAATGAAATAATTGCTAAAATCATTAAAGAACGTGACCATGCCATTGCTAAATATAAGGTCACGAAAAATGAAAATGCTAAATTAAATGAAGAGCTTGCTAAGATTTCTTCTTCCATCCCTAAGGTCAATGATGCTTGTGCTACTAACTCAATTTCTTGTGAAGCATCTACTTTGAAGGAGAATGTTGAGCTAAGGGCTCAACTTGAGTTGCTAACTAGCAAGTATAGGGAGTTAGAAGAAAGTCATAAAAAGCTATCTAGCTCTAATGATGATCTTCTAGCATCCTATGCTAGTCTAAAGTTAGTTCATGAGACAATCACTACCAAGGTAAAATCTTGTGAGCCTCATGTGGATAATAGCACAACTTCAACTAAAAATGCTAAAATGCCATGTGCTAGTCCTAGTAGTTCATCCACTAAGACTGTTGGTACATCATGTGATGAATTACTTGCTTTGCCTTGTTGCTCTAATAATGATGCATCTACCTACTCTAGTACTTGTGTTGTCACTAACCATGTAGAGAAAAGAGGAGAGCTCAAGGCCCAAGCCACTTCTTTGAAGAAAGGCTTGGAAAAGCGTCATGAGGGGGAGAGGGCACTTGACAACATGTTGAGTGTGCAACAATCCCCAAATGACAAGATTGTACTTGGATTCAACTCCAACATCAAGAACAACTCCAAGGTTGAGAAGAAGAAGAAGGGCCAAGTTCAAATCAAGAATCCGGCCAATATCACTTGCTTCAAGTGCAAGTTAGAAGGGCACCATGTTCGTGATTTCCCAATGAAGAAGAAGAAGAAGCCACTTAGTGAGAAGCAACTAGGGAAGCGGCCTCTTGTTCAATCTCGTGCTCAACCATGAGTTGAACAAAGGCCACCTCCCAAGAAGACTCAAGTTATTGCTCCTCAAGTTGAGGAGCCTATTAAGAAGAAGAAGAGTCAGTGTTGCTACCTTTGCCGCGGCAAAGGTCATTTTGCTTCTTCATGCACTAACGGTATCTTATCCAACCCTATCATAATTGATGATGATTATTCTCTTGGGAAGGATAGAAGTGGCAATGTGTTTGCCAAATATGTGGGAGCTCAAAGTGGTGTCAAGAAAAGCACCATTTGGGTTCCCAAACCTATTGTGACTAACCTCTTAGGACCCAACTTGGTTGGGGACCAACAAGCTTCAACTTGATCAATAGGTGTTTGTGGAGGACATTGGTGACTTGGCTATTTTTGAAGAATTAAGGGATCTTCATGGGTTTATTTCTCAAGCCAAGTCAATTGGATTATCACATATCTATCTCATATCCAATGCTCCTCCTTGCGGTAACTTGTACTTAATTCACATATTCATTGAAAGTTGCTTGCTCCCTAGCATGTGTTTGTATGTGATATGCTCCTTTCTTACTTATCTTGTTATTCAAGGTTGTGTATGTTAGTTGTGTATCATGTATGTGTAATTTGTGTGTTGAGCTTTATTGAATCGTGTATGGATTTCATTTGGCTCTTTGAGATATTAATGGACTATTCCATTTTGGGGGAGTGATGTGCTTTGTGCACTTCACAAGCCTAAAAATGTGTGTATATGAGTGATGTCTACACACGCTTCTATTCTTGTAGACAGTGTTGGGCCTCCAAGAGCAGAGGTTTGTAGAACAGCAACAAGTTTCCCTTAAGTGAATCACCCAAGGTTTATCGAACTCAGGGAGGTAGAGGTCAAAGGTATCCCTCTCAAGCAACCCTGCAATCACAATACAAAAAGTCTCTTGTGTCCCCAACACACCCAATACACTTGTCAGATGTATAGGTGCACTAGTTCGGCGAAGAGATAGTGAAATACAAGTAATATGGATGATTATAAGTAGTAATTGCAATCTGAAATAAAAATGGCAGCAAGCAAACATGTAGCAGAACTTGTTGTAAACGGTGTTTCAATGCTTAGAAACAAGGCCTAGGGATCATACTTTCACCAGTGGTCACTCTCAACAATGCAATCATAATTGAATATAAATATAAGCACTTCAATATACTACTCCGAAGTATTCTCCGGCTGGATAACGAACACTAATTCATTGTGTAGGAATGCAAAAGCACGCCTCAAACATATATTCCCAAGTACTAATGAATACCCCACATTGGACCATGAGCATTCATAGGAGGTACTAACACACCACAATTTCATAGAGACATCCAACTCAAATAATAAATCAGTGAAGAAGTATCTTGTGAAATATAGCCTAAAGACCCACACGGTGCACACACTGTCACCTTTACACACGTGGGACAAGGAGTCTCCGGAGATCACATAAATAAAGCCCACTTGAGTAACATAACAACATCTAGATTGCAAAGCTCATGATCACGGCCCTCCAGGTCCTCTCCTTCGGGCTCCGTGTAGTCCATTGAATTATAAGACTGCTGCTTTTTGTCCCGTCCAATTCCGAGAATATTTCCTTAAGTACTTTTCTGAAACGGGAAAACAGCAGAAAACAGGAACTGGCACTGTGGCATCTTGTTAATAGGTTAGTTCCAGAAAATGTATAAAAATGCTATAAGATGTAAACAAAACATGTAGCAAATGGTATGAAAACAAGCATGGATCATAAGAAATTATAGATACGTTGGAGACGTATCAGCATCCCCAAGCTTAGTTCTACTCGTCCTCGAGTAGGTAGAACGATAACAAATAATTTCTTAGGAGACATGCTAACTCACAATCTAGATCAACATAGCAATGCAAAGCACATGATGTGAATAAGGTGATCCAAAACAATTGTCTATAGTTGACATTAAGCAAACAATGATTAACAAATGCTAGCTAAAAGAAGCTAGAACTTTTCATGAATCAGCGTGTTGGAGACAAGGAACCATACATAAGGTTTAGAAAGAAGGATAGTAAATTGTGTCTCCAATGTAAAATGTCAATCAATCTTCAAAGCATCAAATTCAGTCAATAATAGAAATAGCCAAGCTCAAGTCAAGTGTCCTTTATCCATCCACTTAACTTATCAACTGTTATGTAGTCCACTCAACTAATACAAGCAAGAAGAAGGCTTGGCACCATGAGGTTATGGCAAAGAGAATAATAATGGGGTTTGGAAGGCCAAAAAGAAAGGCTCAAACAGTGGAAGAGGTAACCACAAGACAAGAGGAAGTCCCGTAGTAGACACTGAATGAGGAGTAGTGATTGCCATGCAACGGATGCACATAGAGCTATATGAATGGAAGCTATCCAATGGAACTAGTGGGGGTGCATCCAACTTGCTTGCTCATGAAGACCTAGAGCTCACTTGAGGAGGCTCATCGTTGGAATATACAAGCCAAGTTCTATAGCGTTTGGTCCCCACATAGTTATACTAATGAAGCATGAAAACTCACTACAATGATGTAGGTGCTACTAGCACAAGTGTGGAATAAAAGGATAGTAGTGTTGCCCCCTCTCTCATTTTATATTCTTTTTCTTCTTTTCTCTTTTTTGCTTTTTGCTTTTTGAGGCCTTTGTGGCTCTTTTATATTTTTCTCTCATTGGTCTCTTTTGGACTCGTTTGATTGGCCACTTTGGACTCTTTTCAATATGCTCACCTGTAGAGGCAACACTCTATTTTACAAGATGATCATCACACTTTTTGGTGTACTCAAAACTCAAAGACTAATACATGGTGTATGGTGGATATGCAAGACCGAGCGTAGTGTGGAAAAGATGTAACACATGTGGAAAACCACGCATCATACTAACTCAAATGGTCAAGCAATACTATATGGCAATGAAGTAAAAATGACATAAAGTCATGTAATGTAAATGATGGATGTTGCATGGCAATGTATCTCGGAACAGCTATGGAAATGCTGTGATAGGTAGATATGGTGGCTGTTTTGAGGAAGATAGTTGGCTTATGTGTAGGAGAACAAGATGAAGATCTCCCACGGGGTTGGATGTACTTGCGAAGTATGCACCAATCTCAATGTGAAAAAGGGCAATGCAAAGCACCGAAGAGGCTAGCAAAATATGGAGGTGGAAGTGCCAAAAACCAAAAACTCACATAACATGTCGTATATTGCAAACAACTAACAGTATCAAAGTCTCACAAATGGTTAGAGACACCCCGAGAGGGATCGTGGCGGCGACACAAGTGCCCCGTTGGCTTCCCCGACCGTTGCAGTAACTATACCATTAGAAACTTCTTTTCAACTAAGAGGAAATCACGACACTAAAGCACTATTGACTTATGTTGTTTTTAGTTCAGAAAAGTACGGCTCCACGCTCTACTAACACATCTTCACTAATCAGCTCTTAACAACATTAACCAACATATTTTAACCATTAGTTATTTTAATACCTCAAAACAATTGAAGAGGAGCAAGTTATCTACATAATGGTCTACAAGACTATGCAGTTTTCTCTATTTCATACCACTATCACAAGCATAGTATTTTCCAATCTAACACATCAACCAAGCAACTAAAACAACTCTCTAACAAATAAGAGTGAAATACAAGAGAGCTTAACACAAAGAACTAGCAGCTCTAAACAAGATAACATGCTAAAAGCGAGAGCTTACTAGAAAACAAACAGTAGCTAAGAATACTCAACAAATATAAGCGAAGCACAAGAGTATTCATATGAAAAAGCGGAGCGTGTCTCTATCCCACACAAGAATGCTAGGATCCAACTTATTAAGCAAACTAAAACACACACTCAAAATAAAAACAGACGCTCCAAGCAAAATACATAAGATGTAGCGGAATAAAAATATAGTATCACTAGAGATGACCTGATAGTTTTGTCGATGAAGAAGGGGATGCCTTGGGCATCCCCAAGCTTAGATGCTTGAGTCTTCTTGAATTTTCTGGGGATGACCCACCGGGGCATCCCCAAGCTTAGGCTTTTCACTCTTCTTGATCTCATCATATCGTCCCTTTTGCTTACTTGAAAACTTCCACCACATCAAACTCAAAGTAATTCTCATTAGAGGGTTAGTGCATAAACCAAAAATTCACAAGTTCTACTGTGACACAAGCACACCTTAATGCATTATAACATTAGCTACAGCCACTGATGCTCAAAGAATCAAAAAGATCCAAATAAACATCGCAAAGGAAGCAATGCACAATAAAAGGCAGAATCTGTCAAAATCTGAACAGTCTGTAAAGACAAATTTTTTCGAGGCACTAGAGTTGCTCAAATCGAAAATCACTGAACTAGAAAAAGTTTCATACATATATGAAGATTCAGCACACAAAATCTCAAAGCATTTCGTCGCTTCTGGAATAAATGACGAATTTAGCGGTGACAGACAGAAATCTGTTTCCTGTGCAGAAATCCAAATATAGCAAAAACTTTCTACTAGAGACCTTACTTGGCACAACATTGCAAGAAAATAAAGATACAAAGAAGTTGCTACAGAAGTAAACAAACTTCTTGACTCAAATAAAAGAAAAGATACTGAAAATAAAATGATGGGTTGTCTCCCATAAGCGCTTTTCTTTAAAGCCTTTTAGCTAGGCATGGTAATTTTGATGATGCTCACATAAAAATGAGAGTTGGAGCACAATAAGGGAGCATCAAGAAGCAACTATAAAACTCATTTAAGTCTAACCCACTTCCTATGCATTGGAATCTTGTAAGTAAATAAATCCATGAAGCATAAATTGACTAGCATAGGAAGACAAAATAGGTGCAACTTCAAAAATTTCAACAAAAGGAGAGGAGATTCAATGTTATTGTGATATATGAAGCCATGTCTCCCTTTTTCATAAAAAAATTCAGTAGCATCATTGATAAAATCCACAATATAACCATCACATGTAAAATTCTTATCATGATCCATATGCATAAAAGTGTCATCATTTTCCACATAAACAAAATTCTTCTCATGAATAACAACTAGAGCAGGATCATCATAAAGAACTTGAACATGATAAACAGGTTGTATATTAAAGGGATGGTTTTGGGTGATCCCTCCATAATTATGACAAGTTTCATGAGGATGATTGTAATTATAACCCATGTCATAATATTCTTTATAATAATTATCAAAAACTGGGGGCATAGTATCATCATAAGGAATAGAATATTTATCTTCCAAAGTGTGTTCATCTGTAAACATATCATCATTTTTACTAGAAGGAGATGTATCAAACATGTAATCATTAGTAGCAAAAGGATTTTCAAACACCTCATCCCCAAGCTTAGAGCTTATCATATCATCATTGGAAAGAATATGGATAGTACTAATAGTGTTGCAATCATTAGCATCATCATTTTCAGAATTAGTACCCAAGAGGTTTTCAATATCAAAAGTACTATGCTTTTCCCAATCATGATCACTAATATAAGTAACAGGCATAGGAACATCATCTAATTCAAAATCATCGAATTCATACTCATCAGCAACAACTATAATAGGAGCAACATGTTTAGGGAAAGGTACTGTTTCCTCTCTCCTTTTACTCTTCATCTTCTTCTTCTTCTTTCCCTTCTTAGGAGGGAGAGCCTTGAAAGGAAGCTTCTCCACATAACCTGGTTTATTGTTAGAAACAACAGAGGAAACTTGGAAGGATTCTTCTCTTTCATTGATAAGATCAAAACACATATTAGTCCTGTCATATTTTGGTAAAATCCCATCTTGTATAATATTTTGTATATAAGTATTTGTATGGCAATTATCAACACAATAAAGATGACAACCATGCAGGACGCTGTTTATATCAAAAGCACTCATATCTATTAAAGAAGTTTTTCTTGATAACTCTTCACACCCCAAAAATAATATAAGTTCATCATGCTGATTAGGAGTGATCATGTCATCACAATACAGACTCGCAGTACTCATTGGATTAGAAAGGCTATTATCTTTCCCTGAGCATTGAAAATTGAAATGACCAACTTTATAGCAAAGTTCACAAATAAAAGGATAGTGGGCACAAACTTTTTCACCAAGATCATCAAGAGCTCTATTCCAGTTCTAGTTTTTTCATTCCTATGATGGATACAATATTCTTCTTCAATTTGGCTCTTTTTACAAGGTCTAAGTACTCCACAAAAATTAACATGCTTATAAGAGATAGTATTTTCAGAAGTTTGAGCACGTTTATTACAATCATTAACAACAATATCATTTTTCATGCAAGTGTCTTTAAAAGGTTCATGATAAAGGTCCCAATTTTCTTTAGGAACATTAATATGAGAAGCAAAGGCTCTACAACAATCAACAATAATTTGATAATCAAGACCATATTTAGCACTAAGCTCTTGAAAAACAGCAGTTTCAATGAAGGACTTAATGCAATCATATTCATAGTTTATACCTGATTCTTTACCTTTGTCATTCTCCCAACCTTCAGTATTGTCTTGAATTTTCTCAAGAAGATCCCATCTAGTTTCAACCTTCTTACTTGTGAAAGAACCCCCTGAACAGGCATCTAGATAATTCTTGCAATCACCTGAAAGCCTTGCATAAAAATTAGTAACAATTATTTTCTTAGGAAGCTCATGGTTAGGACATTTAAGTATTAATGTTTTCAGCCTTCCCCAAGCTTGAGCAATGCTTTCTCCATCATGAGGCCAAAAATTAAAAATGTAATTCCTATCCAAATGCATTTCATAGGGAGGATAAAATTTAGAGTAAAAGAGATTTGCAAGCTCCTTCCACTCCAAATGATGAGGATCATCAAGTAGATCATACCACTCCCTTGCTTTGTCCTTAAGTGACAATGGAAATAATTTCTTCATGACATTTTCTCTTGATAAACCTGCAATCTTAAACAACTCACAAAGTTCTGTAAGTTTCAACAAGTGATCACTTGGATGGATTGTTCCATCCCCTGCATAACATTCATTCATAACCTTTTCAACAATTTTCATAGGTATTTTAAAAGGAATACTTTCAGTAGGTGGATTTAGAATATCACAAGCATGATTCGAATTATCACATATGGGAGACAAAGTATTATCAGAGCAAATTTTCTCCTCTAAAGCTGGGGAACTAAAAAGATCATTTTCATAAAAACTAGCTTCCCCAAGCTTAGACTTTTCCATAGCATTAGCAAAAATGATTTCCAAAGAACTAATACTAATTTTTTTGTTGTTTTCCATTAAGCCTAACTAGTGAGATTAAAAACAAGAAACAAAAAGATATAATTGCAGAATCTAAAGGAAATAACTTCGAGCACTCACACAACAGCAACAGTACTAGAAAATAGCTTAGTAGCCAGATGATGTGAGTACCTTTTACCTTACCTCCCCTGCAACGGCGCCAGAAAATAGCTTGATGTCTACACATGCTTCTATTCTTGTAGACAGTGTTGGGCCTCCAAGAGCAGAGGTTTGTAGAACAACAACAAGTTTCCCTTAAGTGAATCACCCAAGGTTTATCGAACTCAGGGAGGTGGAGGTCAAAGGTATCCCTCTCAAGCAACCCTGCAATCACAATACAAAAAGTCTCTTGTGTCCCCAACACACCCAATACACTTGTCAGATGTATAGGTGCACTAGTTCGGCGAAGAGATAGTGAAATACAAGTAATATGGATGATTATAAGTAGTAATTGCAATCTGAAATAAAAATGGCAGCAAGCAAACATGTAGCAGAACTTGTTGTAAACGGTGTTTCAATGCTTAGAAACAAGGCCTAGGGATCATACTTTCACCAGTGGTCACTCTCAACAATGCAATCATAATTGAATATAAATATAAGCACTTCAATATACTACTCCGAAGTATTCTCCGGCTGGATAACGAACACTAATTCATTGTGTAGGAATGCAAAAGCACGCCTCAAACATATATTCCCAAGTACTAATGAATACCCCACATTGGACCATGAGCATTCATAGGAGGTACTAACACACCACAATTTCATAGAGACATCCAACTCAAATAATAAATCAGTGAAGAAGTATCTTGTGAAATATAGCCTAAAGACCCACACGGTGCACACACTGTCACCTTTACACACGTGGGACAAGGAGTCTCCGGAGATCACATAAATAAAGCCCACTTGAGTAACATAACAACATCTAGATTGCAAAGCTCATGATCACATATAGATCACATCATGGGAGAGAGAGATATAGACCACATGGCTACCGGTACGGCCCTCAGCCCCGAGGGAGAACTACTCCCTCCTCATCATGGGAGTCAGCAACGGCGATGAAGATGGTGGTGGAGTCTATGGAGATGGCTCCGGGGGCACTTCCCCGTCCCGGCAGGGTGCCGGAACAGAGACTTCTGTCCCCCGAAACTTGTCGGCGATGGCGGCGGCGCTACAGATGTTTCTTTGGAATATGACGGGTCCGTCTAGGTTTTATGCGTCGGGGGCAATATATAGGCGAAAGGGTGGCATCGGAGGGCTCCCGTGGGCCCCACACCACCTGGTGGTGTGGCAGGCATGGGTCCCGTGCCACCCTATGGTGTGGCCGGCCCACGGCCCTCCAGGTCCTCTCCTTCGGGCTCCGTGTAGTCCATTGAATTATAAGACTGCTGCTTTTGTCCCGTCCAATTCCGAGAATATTTCCTTAAGTACTTTTCTGAAACGGGAAAACAGCAGAAAACAGGAACTGGCACTGTGGCATCTTGTTAATTGGTTAGTTCCAGAAAATGCATAAAAATGCTATAAGATGTAAACAAAACATGTAGCAAATGGTATGAAAACAAGCATGGATCATAAGAAATTATAGATACGTTGGAGACGTATCAATGAGTCACACCACCTAGTATTGATATTTCATATTATCTAGCTACTATGTGGTATGTCATATTCATGAGAAATTCAAATTCTACAATGTCCATTAATTTCTCTAGTTGGTTTATTTGCCTCTTGTTTAAAAATAAAATGAATCATCACATTATGGGGGAGTAATAAGCTAAGTGCATATTACAATCCCATAAAAATGTGAACATTTGAGGTTTGCCACTTAGATTTGATATTGTACATTATCCATTTCCTATGTGGCATGTTTACTCAAACAAGTTCCAATTTTCCTTTGTGGTTACCCTTTGGTTCTTGTTTGTGTGAGGTTGCTTGGTGTGTTTTTCTCTAATATGAATTTCCATATATTATGTGAGAAACCATTTGTTTCCTTTTATTCTAACCATGGCTTTGCCGGTTGGTTCAAATAATTGAAACTACCAACAAACCTCTTTAAAAAATGGTGTTTTAATTCCTATCTTTTGCCATTTGCTAGTTTGTGGTGAAGTTGGTCTTGTACATCATTCCTTTATACCACCGAGAAATATCTCCGTATACTCCTTGTCATGACAAGTGATACTAGTAATTGTGGTGGATTGTGTAGACCATCTTCGCTTTGGCTCTTGCGTTGATTTGCTTATCTATTGCCCTCCTTGCCTTTTGAATGGATCCTATTTTTCAATTGGTAGTGTTTAGTGTTGTAAATAAAATATGGAGAGTAATGATCCCATGTGCGTGCATTTTGTATTCAAATGCAAATATATAAGATAATGCATAAATATTGGGGGAGCATTCCTTTTTATTTAGAACACTAACCTATCTATCAATTTTTGATCCTTTCAATTGGCATTTGTTTCTTTATCTTGTGTTGGTACCTTCAATTGGTATTAATTGGAATTTAATATCTTCCCATAGATATTTGTTCCAATTAATATTTTTTTGTGGGAGTCTTGATACCTTTTTGCCTTATTTTCCTTTACTTGATTTCGGTCAAGTATCACCCTCTTTTTGGTATCTTTTCTCCTAGTTGATATTTTTTGTTTTAATTGGTATCTTATTTTCAATTGGTGTCTTTTCAATCATGTGTTGTTTGATTTGATTCCTATTGATATCACACTTCATGTGTTGATGTGTTTTGGAATCAATCATTTGTTGATTTGATTTTTCCTCAATCATGTGTTGATTTGGAGTTTGATATAATTTGGACAACCTTTAGTGTCACACTCTTGTGTGCTCTCTTCTTGGTTTACTTGGTGTTTTTGTCCAAAGTGTATCTCGTTTGGATCTTGAAAGGCTTTGTATGTATATCCTTTAACATTTATATTATATGGCATGCTAGTCCTTTTAGTTCCAATATATAGGGGATACTCCACCGAATCCTAAATCGGCTAAGATGTGCATGAAATTCAATTTCATATCTATATGCACATATTTATGTGGAGTGTTTCCTATATATTGTAGTTGATCTAACTACTATGGAACCCAATGAGTCTGGGAACCATTTTGCATTCTAATTTTGTTTTAGGTACAATGGAGATGCATTGGATGCTTGCCTCATTCATAAGGAAGGTGTTCTCACCGTGTGATTGTCGGAGTCAAGCTTTGATGACAAACAAACTCTCATCATCTTCATCATCAATGCATCCCGGTAACAAGTATCTATCCCATGCATACTTTTCTAGTTCCAACCTTGTGTAGGTTATCTCTTGGCATGAATGCTCTTATATGCAATTGTTGTGGTTTTGGCCTTTTTCTTCACTTAATATATCTTTGTGATACGTGTGATGAATTTGCAAAAATCTTTCCTTCAATTGATATTATTTTCTTGTGATACTTGTTGCCTAACTCAAAGCATCTCCACTGTCTCTTGTTCCCTTAGTGATATGTGTGATGCATTTGATATATTTGAAGTTCATTCATATACAATGAGATAAATTTGAGCTATGTGCTATGTTTTTGAGCAACAATCTCATTTGTATATTTATGACTTCCTTTTGTATACCTTGTTCTCTTTTTCCCGAACCATTTCGTATGTATATGTTTCTTTGCGGAGGTATATCTTCAATGGTTTGTCTAATAAGAAACCTATACATATGAGAGAGGTCATCTTTTTGTTGGTATCCTATTTCTTTTTTAGTGACCTTGTGTTTCATCTATAATTCTTTGGTGGCTCCAAATTTGTCTCATGAGTGCGTGTCCTATTGTTTATTGGTATCTTTGCACACTCGTGTTTTTGTTGAAGATCTTTGACTTCATGCCTACCATGGTAAGTGCATGTTGAATTTTATTGGCTAGATGTTCTCACTAGCTTTTGGCATTTTCAATTGGTTTTAGTTTCCAATTGGTATCCCTAAGCTTGTGAACATATTTCTTTAAAAGATCTCTTTTCTCGGTTGGGCCTATCTTATGATGATTTTTTGAAAATTGATATCTTCTTATGGCTCAACCACATCTTTGGTGCAAGTGCTATGATTTGCTTTTGCATTATGCACTCTTGCACTTGTTGCGTGTTCTAGATAATTTTGGGGAGCGAGGATGCCATTTTTGTGCACTCCTCAATTGTGCATGAAAATTGGGGAGCTTCTCCGTTTTTATTTAGAACTCTCACTTTGGATCTTTTTGATTGCTTTTCTCCTTTGCGGAGTTGTTTAAAATGATTTCATCTTTTTGCAATCTTTGGATCCTCAACATAATTTGATTTCCTCTAATTATTCGTTAAAAGGGATTGTCATCACCTTGTTAGAGGAACTCATATTATATTGGCTCTCTAAAATTTTCTTCCCATTTCGGCAATCGATGCCAATGGGAGAGAAGTTTAGAGGGTTTAAGGGAATTTGGGCTTTATGCTTTTGTTGCATTTGCCTTTAATGCGCTTTGCATTCTTGCTTGTTTGTCATGCAAGGATGCTTTATTCATTATATAAACCCTCTTAAAAGGGATTGTCATCAATTACCAAAATGGGGGAGATTGAAAGTGCATGGTTGCCCCCATGCATGATTTTGGTAATTAATGACAATCTCTATGGACTAATATTTGCATTGAGCTATATTTGTAGGTTGTCCTTTTGTTTGCTTGTTCTCCATTTGTTGGAGTCAAGGTTAAGGGAAGAAGAAAAGTGTGTGTTGATCAAGGCTTTGTGCGGGTTGATCATCACTCAAGGCCAAGTGAAGATATGCCGAAGAGAGCCTCTCCCATCTTGGTGTATGGGGGAGCATCAAGTGAATCTTCACCGAAGCACGATCGAGGAAGGTGGTGCGTCTTGAGGAGATGAAGATCGTCTTCATCGACCTCAAGTGGTTTAAGCGCAAGGCAAAGGTATGATCTTGATAGGGTTTCTATTTTACCGGTCTCATGGTGTTTAGTGAGAGACCGGATTATAGGATAGATAACCGTACTATCAAGAGGGGCTCTCGACCGAATATCGTGATCGTATTGCCGTAGAGAGCACAAACCTTTGCATCCATGCATTCATCTTTATTGGTTCTTATTTGTCTCTAATCGTGGTGTGGTCTTGGTGCTTGTCGTGCTCGTCATGACAAAGCTAAGTTCACCGAAAACGATATCCTTATGCGTCTTCTTTTGCGGTTTCGGTATTGGAGATTTTGCCGGTTCATCCGTGCGGGAGATTTATCTCTTCCATTTCTTTGCAAAATCTGATGGGGTCGCAGCATAGAAAACAAAAAAATTTCCTACGCAACAAGCGGAATAAACCCCAAGGATCTAGATCTACTAGATGGAGGTAGCGAAGATGAGATCCAATCTCTTACCCTTGAAGATCAACAAACGCGTTTTGTCGGTGCAGGGGTTGGCTAGTCGATCCCCGCAACTAGACTCATCTAGTCGCGAGGAGATGTATTTCCTCGAAGTCCAATCCGACGAAGTGCCACAAGGGGTAGCACCTCCGCGGTATCCACATGTACGGCTCGATGTAGATCTCCGCCTTCTTGATCCCGCAAGCAAGGTGGAGATGGCTAGATGGATCTCGGCACCACGACGGTTGTGGTGGCGTTGATGATGATGATCTCCACGAGCATGGCTTCGCCAATCCAAGCAAGAGGAGAGAGAGAGGAGGGCATGGTGCAGCAGCCCTACGGCTAGGGGTGGCGCAGCATCTATGGTGGAGGAGATGGCGGCAGCCCTTCGGGGAGAGGTGGCGCCATGGGGAGGTGACGGAGGCGGCAGCTAGGGCAAGGGAGAGGGGTGCGGCTAGGCAGCCTTGGATGGGGCACACCCCTCCCCTCCCCTCCTTTTATATGGGGCGGCTAGGGTTAGGGGAGGGCTGGCCGGCCCCCCTTTCCTTGGCCCCCAAGTTGGGGCGCCCCCTTCATGGGCCCCTTGGCCTTTGCTTGGCCGGCTAGGCCCATGTGGGCTTTAGGGTGGTGCGCACCCCACATGGTTGCTGCACCCCCTTTGGCCCATGTGGGTCCATACGATATGGGCTCCACTTCTAGACTCTTCTAGAACCTTCCGGTACCCCGCTGAAATATTCCGGAACTTTTCCGATACCTCCGGAAACCACTTTCCTTATATGAATCTTATTCTCCGGACCACTCCGGAACTCCTCGTGACGTCCGGGATCCTATCCGAGACTCCGAATCACCATTCGTTCATTCCATCAATTATCTCATCACTAAACCCTAGCTACATCGGAGCGTTAAGTGTGTGACCCTACGGGTTCGAGAACATGCAGACATGATCATATCAATAATCAACAGCGGGACCGGGATGCCCATATTGACTCCTACATATTCAACGAAGTTCTTTATCGATTGAACCATGATGCCGGAGATTCTTAATCTCATATACGATACCCTTTGTCTCACCGATATAACAAGTCCATGGTTAGAAAACTCTAACCATCTCTTGACTAACGAACTAGTCCGGTAGAGGCTTACTAGGGACACCTGTTTGTTTATATTCCACACATGTATTATGTTTCCAATTAATACAATTATAGCATGGAGAATAAACTATTATCATAAACATGAATATGCTAATAAACCATTTTATTATTACCTCTAGGGCATATTCCCAACAAAATCTCCATTGCTTGTTTGTCATTTTCAAAGGTAGCATTTGTCGTCCTCGTTCCAACAAAATTGGTTTTATTTCATTCGGACGTCAATGGCAAAAGTTCCGGCATTTTCCGATTTGCAAATGGGAGCTTTTACCTTTCCCCATTTATCTTTATATTATATTCTTGGACTATGATGTTTCTCTGCATATTCTTGTTGTGCTCGTTGTGACGATTCCAACGAGTCCAAGTTTATCGAAAACGGAGTTCGTATGCGAAAGATATTGCGGTTTTATTCTCGGTACTTTTTAAAACAGAATATTCGAAAACAGAATTTGTAAAAGAAAAAAAAAACAGGCCTGCCGGCCAGGCCGGACCGTGGCCGGGACGAGGCCGGCGCGGTCAGGATCCTCCTTGGCCCACCTTGCGCAGCCTGACCGGCCCAGGCCGGGACCAGGCCGGCCGGCTCGGGCTGTGCCCCGGCCCAGCTCGGTGGCAGGCCGGTCCCTGGCCGGGGGAAGGCCGGCCCGTTTCTTTTCTGTTTCGTTCGCTGCGCTGCTTGCTGGCCGGCCTGGCCGGCTGCCGGCCGGCCCAAGGCTGGGCTCCCTGGCTGCTTTTTTCCCCCCTTTGTCCCACGTTTTCTTCCCCAACGGCTCTATTTTAGAGCCACCTATAAAAGGGTTTCTTCCCCAATTTTCTGAGGAGATCTCATCCCTTGCTCTCTCTCCTCCATTGCCAACATTTTGAGAGCTCGATTCACTCTAATCCCTCCAATGACTCTTGCCCAAATTTAGGAAAACAAGAGAGGAGATCTAGATCCATCTTTCCACCAAACAAAATCTCCTCTAAGTGAGGGGAACTTGTGGGATCTAGATTTTGGAGTTCTTGGTGTTTCTCCTCCGTTCTTCCTCCTAAATCCCTCCGTAGCATTAGTTGCTTCGGTTGGATTTTGGGGAGAAGAATTTGACCACTTGGTGTGTTCTTCCCCTTTTGCATTTGTTGCATCGGGTTGTGCTCCCCACGGTGATTCGTGGGATTGAAGGTTGGGAGCTTGTTACTCTTGGGTCATTGGACCCTAGACGGTGGTGGTGCCGTGAAGACTTCGTCTTGTGGAGCTTCGGCACGTTGGGAGCTCCCAATTGAGTTGTGGGTGTGTGCCCCAAACGTTGTAAGGGCTCCGGAATCCGCCCCGAAGGATTCCGGTAGTGGAAGGTGAACCAAACCTTTGGGTGCGGTTCATCGGAGAATAGGGTGAGGCCTTTGTGGCATCTCGAGTAGGCCTTTTGTGGCGAGCTCACACACCTCCAACGAGACGTACTCCCTTAACAAGGAGGAACTCGGGAATACATCCTCGTCTCCGCGTGCCTCGGTTATCTCTATACCCGAGCTTTTACTTATGCAAATTTACATTGTGATAGCCATCGTGCTTGAAGTCTATATCTTGCTATCAACTTGTTGCTTGCCTTGTTTAGCATAAGTTGTTGGTGCACTTTAGGAAAACCTAGAATTGTAGGTTGTTGGTTTGTTAATTTAAACACCTAGTTTTATTCCGCAATTATCAAGCCCCTAAATAGAAAAAGTTTTAATCGCCTATTCACCCCCCCTCTAGGCGACATCTCGGGTATAGTTGTTCTTTCACACGGGACTACGGGTCCATAGCAGTAGCTAGATGGTTGTCTCTCCTCCTTGTACTCTATTGCTTAGATCTTGTGAGCTGCCTATCATGATCAAGATCATCTATTTGTAATTGCTACATGATTGTGGGGAAAAGACCCGCTGTGCACATGGGTAGCTACGCACCCTGCGGTTGCCGTCCGATCAGTGTTCAGATTCGTGCAGGCGGTGTAGCAAGTTTGACTCTGTCATGCGCATACCGAGTCGATCTCTGTACATCGTTTGTCCCACTCGCACTAACTTTTGGCGCGAGTTGTTCCCGTCCCGCTTGTGACCGAGACAATGTTTTTGTCTTGTACCCTACTCGCGCCAACGCGCGGAAAGATGGCGCCAAACAATTCCGTCCCGCGTAAAATAATGGCGCCAAATATTCCCATCGCGCGGGAAACATATACTTCGAGGCCGCGTCAGGCATCGTGGCATTTCTCGTGTCTGTCCTCAAGAAGCGGCGCGGTCGACAACATCAGCACAAGATGCATCGTCTCGCCTCCTCCAATCCTCCTCACACGGTGCTCCCGCTTGCGGCTACCACGACCAGGACGCTGTTTGAGGAGAAGAGACAGCCACCGTCCGCCGTTGAGAAGAAACATCCGTCGGGGCCAGCTGACGGGGAGAATCGCCTCCAGTGCGAGCTCGTCGTAAAGGTAAGAACCCGCCGCCGCCGCCGGCGTCGAGCGTCGCCGTGCTTCTAGACTGCATCCGCCTGCACATCAGTGCCCGTAGTTGCAGCAGCAGTTCCAAGTGTTTGGATAGATGTCGTCAGGTCAAGTTAGTTGTCGTAGGATGTTAGCTGTTGGGTTGGGTACTCTTTTGCAATATGTACATTTTACTATCCTATGTAACTTCAGATTACTGCTGCTCCCCTTGTTAACGATCGCGATGTTGTTTGGATCAATTAACCAGATCATGGCGTTGCCGTCCCCATATGTTATTGAGTTCATATTTTTCTTGTTTCGACAAACTTTGCAACGATGCCCATACAACTTGATCCATAGCTTTTGCATGTGAAGAGAAACAAGTTTGTTGTTTGCAGACAGACATATCTGATGTAGTAGCCTACAGTACGGTAGGACCTACAATGGTTGGCTGCATGCGATTATTTTGAAAAGATCACGGGTACCCGTACTGTAGCGATTCATTCACGTGAATTCAAACAGCCTCTGACGTTAGGCTGCTTAGGAACTGACAAAGCATGCACGCTGGGTTGAGGGGCGTGGGGGGCTAACCAACTTTGACCAGATGGACACGTGTCAAACAAAGGGAGGATGTGTAGCTACCCATGTGCACAGCAAATTGCCTCTCCATGATTGTGTTTGCATGGATCTGATGAATTATGGAAGTTATTACTTTTGTTCAGTTATGTGTTCCATCTATGATCTTGCATGCTCTCCGATGCTAGTGGTTTCTTTGGCCTAGTAATTGTTAGTGTTGTATCAGGGAGTATTTATGCTAGATAGTGGGTTCATGCCTCTCTTTGTCTGAGTTCGGTGACAGGAACGGTCAAGGCTAGAGATGTGCTGTTGCCACTAGGAAGAAAACAGCGGTGTGATTTCTTCGTGTTATCTACATTGCTTACATTATGCACTTTGCTTATTGCAATGATCTGTTGCTTGCAACTTAATACTTTTGGGTGACATGCTGGATAGCGATCCCAGAGTGGATTATTAGTCATAGATGTAGTTGGATGACGGTTTATGTATTTTGACGTAATGCCCATATTAGATGAAGCGGTGAACTATATTGTTTTATGATAGCTTTGTTGTGCGCCTACAATTCTGTCAATTGTCATGCTGTAATTTGTTTACCCATCATTTATATCTTTTGGAGAGACACGTCTAGTGAACTGTGGACCTCGATCCTATTTTCCTACATTGCTTACAACCATTTTCATAGCTTTTCATCATCATTTGCTTGCTAGTCATATTTCATCATCATCATATTTTACATCCACATATTTCTTTGTGTTTGGCAAGCTGGAGAGATTGACAATCTCTCTGTTTTGTTAGGGCAAAGTTGTTTGTTTGTGGTTGTGTGCAGGTCCGCGTTAATCTACAAGCGCCAGAGTGGATTGACACCTTGCTAAGCCTTCTCCAAGTCCTACTGGATTCGATAACCTTGGTTTTGTAATCAAGGGAAAACTTCTTCTGTGCTGCATCATACCTTCCTCTTGTGGTCTCCCAACAACACGCCATCAACTGCCGAATCGGCCGTTTCCATGTTGTCAGGCCACGGAGCTGCAAAATTGGGTGGGCGCCGTGCGCGCCGTAGCTGCGCCGAGATGGCGGGAGACGGCCAATTTCCGGCCCCGTTTCGCGCCAGAGATAAGGTCTCACCTACTCTCACCGCCCCCATTATTCTTCACCGGATATGTGGCATCGTCTTCACCGACGCCGTCAGATCTGCACCGACATTGACCGTTGCAGCTCGACCGTCTCCTTCCTGTCCTTGACCGGATCCGCGCCGGGGTCTCCACCGACGGCACGAGGTCTCCTTCTTCCTCTCTGTTAGCACCCGTTTTTGGCAGGTCCCGGGTTCAAGCTCACTCAAGGAAATGGCGACTTGGTGGTGACCCGGCAGGAGTTAACCCGGTTTAGTCAGAACCCGGGTCACAGGTTCAAGCTCACTCGGAAGGAAATGGACGACTCGAAGAGAACCTGGGGTGACGACCCGACAGGAGTGAACCCGGTTTAGTCAGAACCAGGTGTAGGCTAAACTTGAGCTTTCTGAAGATTCCAAAAGCTGCACCGGAGATGCCAGACGCGAGGTGATTTAATGCTTGCAAAGCCCAAAACAGAAGTCGGATGGTGATAGAACGAGTTCGGGGTCAACCCGGAGAGACAAAGGTGACTTTCCAAAAGAAGCCGCAGTCCAGATCCAATACGGTGCCGGCCAGGGATTTTACCTAGTTTAGAAATAGAAACCGACCTATATTATGAGTTGTAATCCTTGTAGAAGTACAATGCTTGTACGGGAAGTCCAGCCGCCTCGCTATATATATGTAGGAGGTGACGGCCGATTGAAATTAAGCAAACAATCGACAATCAATACAAACCCTACTTTTTACCCTCGAAACCCTTGTTCCTGCTTCCGTTATTCGGCGACTTCGCGTGAGTTCATCGAGTATCGACAATCGAGTTGAGAGCGGTCGAATCCGGCTTAACTCAGCCAATCGTCGCCGGCATCCTCTGACGGGGTCCCTCCCGAGGTGCTGGGGCGTCTGGTTCCAAAAGCGCCGGCTTGTTGTCTTGCGTATCGCGCTACAGGTCGGTCTCCCGCGGGGCGAGTTGCGGAGTACCTCCCCCGGCACCGCGGGTACACGAGGACGTGTTCGTGTGACGCATTTTTAGCGTAACACTCTCCCACAATGGCTGCTCTGCTCCATCTCCAATGGCAGGAGCCAAGGTAAGACACAACTTCGCAGTAGGCACCCGAGAGTTCTAGCCGTGATTTGGGCCGTACTTATGTCCGATCTACTTTATTAGGACGATGCACTGGCTTTGAGCAATCAGACGGCATCACTGGTAGCCGTCATTCAAGCTTGGGTCTTGATGATTTTTAAGATCATTGCTAAGCGCAATGCATATCCACTAGTCACATATGGTCCGCTGTTCGTTCGAGATCAAGAGAGGATTGCTAATCTCAACTTCATCTACAAATCTACCGACATAGAGGCAGTGCAAATTCTTCGGATGAGTAGAGGCCCCTTCTACGAACTAGTCCGAAGGTTTAGAGAGGGGGGCCTGTTGAAGGATAGCATCCACACCTCGGTGGAAGAGCAAGTTGCTATGTTTCTTCATGTTGTAGGCCATAACCAGAGGTTCAGAGTCATCCATAACACATTCAGGAGATCATGTGAGACCATTTCCCGCTACTTCAGACAAGTCATGTATGCTATAAGCGAGCTGAGGCATGAGATGATCAAACCACCAACTTGCCAGACTCCTACGAAGATAAGAGAGAGCTTTAGGTGGTATCCGTATTTCAAGGTATGCAATACCCCTGTTCTTTCATCAGTGTATCCTCATTTGTAAGATTGAGTCATGACTAATTGTTCCTCTCATGTCAGGATTGTATTGGCGCCATCGATGGGACTCATGTGACAGCTATAGTTCCCAGATCACAGTCCAAAGCATATAGATGGAGGAAGCACTACACCAGCCAGAATGTGCTAGCTGGATGGGAAGGATCAGCACATGATGCAACCATTCTTGCTGACAGCTTGTCTAGACCTGATGGGATCAATATCCCTAAAGGTATGTTCTACCTCGGTGATGCTGGATATGCATGTCGCCCAGGAGTTCTTCCACCCTTCCGATAGACCAGGTACCATCTACACGAGTTTAGTGCAAGGTTTGGTCCAGAAACTGCTAAGGAACTGTTCAATCTCAGACACTCTATCCTTAGAGTTACGGTAGAGAGGGCATTTGCTGCACTGAAAAATAGATTCAAAATCCTTGACCAGAAGCCATTTCACAATTTCGAGACCCAAGTCAAGCTAGTTCTTGCATGTTGCATTCTTCACAACTGGATCCGTGGTTGGGGTTTTGATGAGCATGTCCAAGATGAGGCAGATGTCACAACTGACGAGGTTGAGTCCGGCCATGGTGTGGCCTTTGATGATAACGAACCTTGGAAAACCTTACGAATGGAGTGGGCTGACAGAGGCAACACCCAGATCTGAAGAAGAACAACAAGAAGAGCAAGAAGCAGAACATGGCGACGAAGAAGAATACGTCCACCCCCTTTAGTTGCATTGACGAACATACCAGTGGTCTGTAATGAAAGTACTGGTATGTCATTCGTAGTAGTTAGGAAAGTACTCATGAACTGCCATTCGTATTAGCTAGGACTGGATTAACCGCTATTACCTATGGATGAACTGCTATTTCGTAGTCCTGTGTTTTCTGTGTGGTAACGTGACCACTACAGAGAAGAGGTGAGCATAAACATAGGCTGGGCGCTACCAAACACAGCACCTTGCATCGTCGAAGCCTTTAGGCCGTGGCTGCAGGACACCAAATGGGTTGCACCAAAATGAGCCACTGATGCAACTTGGTTTTCAGGCCTGCTCTGCGAGGCCAGGCCCTGGGCAGCCATGATGCGCAGAGCGCGAAAGTAGCTGCAGGCTACCAAACACGCCCTAGAAAGTTGGGTCCCAAACGTAAGCAACCAACTGGTCCATTCTTGGTCTCTCTCTCCCTTTCTATCCATGGTATCATGTTTTGGTAATCCGTAGTAGACATATGGGAAAATCCATAGTTGGGGTGTTGTAATTTGTTGATACTGCTGTACTTTTTAGTTATTTTATAACACAGAAATAATCAAATAATCATGTACACTTTATCATTTTATATATGACTGCCACCAGAATCATCATGATATATCTTCTCAACCCCAACCTACTCCACCGTTGTCATTCGCAACAAAGCTCGTGACCACTCATGGTCCTCCTCCTCCGCTAAAATTAACGAAAACTAGAAATGGACCATGGTTCACCGCGGTCTTTGGTGTGCCTTACATTAGTTAGGTTAGTGCACCAACTAATTTGTCCGGGGGGGGGGGGGGGACAACTTTTGTGCAAATTTTCAATAAGTTCACAATTTTAAAAATATATCTAAATTATATTTCAACTGTCGCCAATATCACAGACCCTGCTCGTCGTCAATGTTGCTAACCACCTAAAGCATGCAACCTCTGCCACATCATCCTCGTATGTGGGCGAACCACCAAGCTTGGAGGGGGAGGGAGCGGTCGAATTTAAGGAGATGAAGGATGCGGTGGTGGATCTGGAATCAGAAGACGGGACAAAGTAACAGGGAAAGAGGATGCAAACAGGGAGTCCTTGCCGCAACAGCAACGACCGAGCAACACCGGAGCGTGGCACCAAGTTCGCCAGCTCTGAATTCCAAATGACACAAGAATGACCAAGGAACTCCCAAGTCTCGCCAACGACACTGGTGAGGGAGCATGTGGTGGGGGAGGCTTTGTGGCCAGAGTGTCTGGGTTACCACGTAGATTATTCTGTCTATTTCATATGTTACCAGACATCTTTTTGAGAAGAGTAAGCGTGTGTGCAGCATGAGGCTTGACTATGAAATTTATTAGCCATGGGTTTGAGCGGAAAATCTGCTCTACCATCTAGAACCTTTGTGTGTCCTGTCTACTAGAATAGAGAGATAATAATAGTGTCTACTAGAATAGGGGGGAAATTTGCTCACCAACGACATGGACTAATGCTCCGTCTACCATTTGATCCCAATATGTCCTCCTTTTTCTTACCAGTTTCTCCCTCTGTGTGTGGAAAACCTTTATTTTTTAGGTTTTGCTTGTGGACAATGAAATTTACCTCTTTATATTCGTCGTATTTTCTCAATTCAAAGCATTGTAGTAAACCCGGGTTAGAAAAGACTTATTGAGTCATGTTTTGGCTCCCGAGCTCACATGTTCCTGCCTGAATAAACACATCGAAAACAATAATAGATCATTTTAAAAAATCTAAAAAAATTGGTTATGAAGATATACAAAATTCTATACACATGCTAAATTTCGTGATTAAATGACACGTGTGGTGCTTCGTGCAAAAAAAAAACAAAATCAGGGCTCAAAAAAGATAAGTTTTGAATCTCAATTTGACCACTGATTTATTTATTTATTGCACAGAGCACCACAAATGTTATTTCAGCACGGAACTTGGCATGTATGTAAAACTTTTGTATAAGTTCGTCACCAAATTTTGTCAAATTTGTTTCAAATGCTTTACTATTTTTTTTCGATTTTCATTCACACAGTAGCATATGAGCTCAGGAGCCAATATGAATTTTCATTAACTAGACTCATCCATTATTGTTTAGATCTAGGGATTGCATTTTTTGGCTCCCAAACGCATGCTCCTTGTTGGTTAGGAAATTTTTTAAAATAGTAAACATTTAATAAATTATGAAAAAAGAGTGACATCAAACATATCGAAATGTTCTATCTGTGTAATTTCCATGCTGAAATGACATTTGTGATGCTCTGTGCGAGAAAAACCGAATCAGTTTTTTAAAAAGATATTTTGACCACTGTTTTACTTTTCACATAGCATCACAAATATTATTTCAACACAAAATATTGCATGTATGTAAAAAAATGACATATGTTTGTTGTCCTTTTTTTAGAATTTTTTAATTATGTAACTATTATTTAAAAAGTTTGTAACCGGATCAAACGAGCTTGGGAGCCATTTCGAATTTCCGTTAGATCTAGGTCTAGTGTAGAAAAGAGTTAAATGCAGTGGCGGTCCCAATTTTTTCCCCGCAGTGTCACTTAGGTCCCAATTCTTTCAAAATGCACATCTAGGTCCCAATTCTTTTTTTAAGTTGTTCAAGTGAGGTCCTAATTTCGTCTGACAAACGCTGACCGGTCTGCATGGCGATTTGACCATTGACACGTCGACAGTGGGCCCGAGGAGACCAAACGGTTGAATGCGGATGTATGCAAATCCCCCCTCCAGCTACTTTTGGGAGGCATATCTGCGGTGAGAAGGAGCTGGTGACGGGTGGCGGGCGTGCAACGGCGGCCGCTGCGAGGATGGTGCCAAAGCTGCAGCGACCCGACGATCCTCCTGCATGCTACGGTAGGTGCGCTTGTCCAGCAGTCCATGTTCTTCTTCTTCCTCTGTTGCTTGAGTTGCAACGTCGCCAGCAAGAGTTCGTCCTGGAAAAGCAAAATTGTACCCAAGTGTTGCAAGGTAATCCACGTAGTTGTTTTCACCATCTTCCTAGTAGTAGTGGTTGCACGGATTGGTGCCAACCTATGATCGAAATTTAACCCAAATAAGGAAAAATCCTCATATCTGAAAGCAAAATCAACTGAAGATTAACACTTACTCGATGATTCGGACATTTGTAGAAGGACATTTGTAGAACGGACGCCCTGCGTTGGCTACTGTTTTCGACACTAGCCGAACGGTGATGCAAACTCCACATCAAGGACATGGCACCAACAGCAGCATCCCCGGAGGTACAGACAACAGGAGAAGAGTTACAACCGTCGATGGAGCCGTTGCAGCCGGTGAAGATGCATTCTTTGCGGGCCGTTTCATCACAGACGAGCTTTCCGGTGCTCGCGGGAGAGATGGGGAAGGAGAAGAAGACCTAAGGGAGTGGGGAATGAGAGGGTACAGAATTATAAGGGCTCATATGTTTCCAACGGCCAGTGTCGATGTGTCAATGGTCAAATGGCCACGCATGCCGGTCAGCGCTGGTCAGACGAAATTAGGACCTCACTTGAAAAACTTAAAAAAGAATTGAAACTTAGATGTGCATTTTGAAATAATTAGCATCTAAGTGACACTGCAGGAAAAAAATTGGGACCGCCAGTGCATTTAACTCTATATGCTCTTCGTCGCCCTTTCTTACAAGGTTGCACACGCTCTAAGGTTGTGCACACGACATGAATACAAGTGATTTCTCTTTCAGTCCTTTGATCGTCCTTGATTGTTTGTGCTTCCTAGTATAAAAGTTTCAAAGTCAGTCCAAAAAGATACACGACAACAGTTTTGCTACGGAACGCCTTCCTGCTCTCTCCCAAGTCCCACGAGACGAGAGACGCGCGCAAGCCAGTTTCGTTCACCACTGTCCAAAAAAAACAAGATCCATCCATCGTTCCCTCTCCTACAACACTGGAATCAAAAGCTCCAGAAGTTCCTACCGCCCTACAAAATGTACACACACTGCCGTCCCTTCCTGACGCTTCCCACTCGATCACTTCTTCCCACGCTTCCTTGTCGGCCGGTCGTCCTTGGCCCTCTTGGCCGGCGGAGGTGTTGGAGGCGCGGCGGCACGTTTCGGTGGCCGGCCGATCTTTCTCCTCCCACCTGATCCTGTCTCAGTGGCAGCAGCAGCCTTCTTCGAGCCGGAGGAGCTGCCAGGCTCCTTCCGGCCATCGCCCTTGCCAGCCTTCTTCTGCTCTGTCGCCGCAGAGAGCTTCAGTGTCTCCAGCAGCGACACCCTCTCTGTTGAAGGCGTCGAGTTCTGCTTCATCCGCTTCAGAAAGTCCACCGCGTTCCGTTTCTTGATGACGCCGCCTGCCCCCGCCACCGCCTTGCCACCGCTGCCGCCCTTCTTGTCAGACTTCTTCATCCCTTCGTCAGCCACCGCGCTCTCTGAAACCTTCCCTGTCTTCTGATTTGGAACTGAATTCTTGACAGGGCCTCGGCTCTTGTTTGTCCTCAGCCCCTTGGCTTTGTCCTTGGCATCTCCCTTCTTCTTACCTTCGTCGTCGTCCTCCTCCTCGTCCGTATTCCCCTTCTCCACTTTCTCGTCCTTGCCAGCAGCAGCGCCCCCGGCCTTCGCAATAGAGCTCCGCTTCCGACAAACGATAATCGGCGCAGCCTTCTCGAGGAGCGAACCAGCGATCTCAGCTTCAACCTTGGGCTTCTTCGCGCCGTCTGCCGAGGAGCCGCCGCCCACCAAGGCAACGGAAGCATCTTTCCCCGACGTCCCGACGCCGTCCCTGTAGAGAGTCGCCGAGATGCGCTTGGAGACGAGCGCACGGGTCCTGGCCGCGGCGGCGTGCTCCCGCGAGCCGCGCGGGAAGAAGACGAGCGCGTTGGCGCAGAGCAGCAGCAGGTCGCGGTAGAACTCGGAGGCCGACGCGTAGCACGCGCTGCCCGGCCCACCAGCGGCCCCGCCAGATTCCAGCCTGGATCTGATCATCTCCAGGTCCACGTGGCGCCTGATGGTTCCCTTGTACTCGCCACTCTCCTGAAAAAAAAAGTCCGGGTCAGTCGGTGAGTAGGAAAGCCACCAACGATTACTTTCAAATTTAGAATACAAAATCTACACGGAGCGCATGTGAGACCACGATTTTGCTCGCCTTTTTTCTCTGTAGGGAAAAATAGCAATCCATTTGGAGGAGAAGGTTAGATTGTATTCTGTGTGGCAGGGCAGGGGCTGGCCGGCGGCGGCTACTACCAAGTGGCCGACAAGCTGGACCCACAGGCGATCACCAACAAAAGAGGACATCGGTGTTCGGGCGAGGGCCCCGCCACGAACAAGGCCCCGCGCACCGCCACCCCCCACCTTGACTCACCCGTTATCTCCAGCTGCTCACCACGTATTGGACGCTCCAGATGGATCGCGTTCGTGCCAGTAGGTAAACCCAGCGAGACGAGGCCGTGCGAACAGCAAGATTCAAGTATTCTTTCTCCACGCCGAGACGAGGAGTCTTGGAGTTTGGAAGCAAAGCAATCGTGTACATTGTACTTGTTGCGTAATCAAATAAATTGGTTTCGTGATTACATCCGGCCGATCAACGGATCTCACGTGGAAGCATTTGTTAATGAACTTGATCAACACAATTATTTAGGTGAACAAGACTGAAAATATATCATTTCTATTTTTTATTACTGAGGGTAAAAAGAGGTGATAGGGTGGGAAATGAAAAATGAGAGATTTCGTTTTCCGACTAAGAAAGGAGAAACGAGTGAAAGAAAATTTACCTGGCTCTCGAGCCGCCGCTCGAACACGGAGCCGGACTTGCTGGTCCGTACCGACTCGAGGAAGGCGAGGAGCGGCTCCGTCTCTGCCGCCGGCAGGGGCAGGGGCGCCGACCTGGAGGCCAACTCGTCGCCCCCGACCTTCCGCAGCCGACGCCGCCGCCGACGCAACGGGCTGGCCGCGCTCTGCACGTCGCTGTTCTCCTTGTCCGCGTCGGCTTCCTTCGACCCCGCCACCGACTCGCCCGATGATTCCTTCTTCGCGGCCACCACGCCCGCGGCGGGCTCCTCTTTCACCTCCGGCTTTCCGTCGGCGGCGGCGCCGACGGAGTCGTGCCCTGGCGGTGGCTTCAGATCTGACGAGTTGGACTCCTTGCATGACCGGCCGGACGCCTCGCCAGAGACCCTGTTATCTCCGCCCGCCTCCTCTGTCGACTCGTTCCCCGCCTCCCGTTCCTCCTTGGACGCCGGCGGCGTGGCCTCGCCGCCGGAGAGGCTCCTCTCCCGCTCCTCCTTGAGCTGTTTCACCTTTGATGTCAACGACCTGACCGTGCCAAACAAAAAAAAACATTTATTTTCCCAATAATATCCACCGACCGATCGGCATCGGACGGCTCGCGAGAGGCCGCACTGAACGAACAGAATGAAGCTAAAGGCGTTCTGAGGTTTCTTTTTTATTTTATTTTCGGACTGTTGTTTTTTACCCGATCGAGAGATCGTATCGCTCGACCTCGCGGCGGAGCTCGGCGACTCGCAGCTTCCGGAGCTCCTCCACCCACGCGTCTGAGGCGGCGTCGGGCTCGCCGTCGCCGTGGCCTTCATCGTCGTCGGCGCCGGCGGCGAACCGGCGGTGAAGGAGGCGGTAGCGGAGGCGGCAGCTGTTGGGCGTGAGGCGCGCGACGGCGGGGGGACGTCTGCGGGACTGGACCTCCCCCGCCACCGACTCCCAGCTGGCCGTGCCGTGGCGGCGCACGGCGCACGCGAGCAGCAGCTCCTCCAGCGTCCCCCAGATCTCGCCGCCGGCAGCCGCCGCCGCCGCCGGCGACGAGGACTCCGGCGAGACGCCGGGATCGTCCGATCTGGCCGCCATCGTCCGCCGCCTCCCCGGTCAATCGGTCCCACGTCTAGACGGTTGCCACGCCGGATGGTCATAGCGCCGCCGCCTCCATGGACGGTGAGGTAAAGCTAGGGTTTGGTTGGTCTGTTTTGGCCTCGTCCCGCCCGCCCGCCTCTTACCTTTGCCTATCTATCTCTCTGTGTGGTTCGTCTAGGTTTTGGTTCTGGTTCGGCCCCCATCGTTTCGTCTTTTTCTCCCTAATTTTCTCACACCACTTTCTTTATCTGCCTCGCTTCTGAAAATCTTCGGAAATGGAAGCAGCGTGTCTCGAGCCCGTTCGGGTAATTTCTGAGGTTTCGTGGGGGTGGCCCAATCAATTGGAAATGATTAGTGCGTGGGACCCACCTGTCATTGTCCGGCGGAATTGTTTATCTGTCGTGCTCTGTTCTCCCATGGCATCCAGTCCATCCATCGTGCGTGCTTTATCATAGCGTGACAAGTAATGCGGCACACCGTGCGGTCTAAGAAAGTTGGCACTGACGTGCCGGACCCACCCAACGTTAAGCAAGGGCTCAATTTGCTTGACAGCTATCGTTGGCTTTATTAACTCTTAACGTCTTACTTGGATGCGAGTTGTGTGGAAGATTGATGTGCCTCGCAGCGAGATGAAACAAATCCCAATACGTGTAAAATTCCTCCAGAAAAATGTACATGTAAAAAAACATAGCGGTAGAACATAGTATCGTGTATCATCTTGTAACTCGTGAGCTTTTTTTCTCCTGTTTTCGGCAGTGGCCTCGCGTGGAACGGGTCGTGGTGTGATGGTGAGCATTGTCTATGGGCTGGCTCCGCAGTGGTAGGTGTCTGGCGTTCGTGGACCCATTGGCCCCACCGAAAGATCGGGGGAGCAATTCGCGCCGGCTATGCGCCATACTACATGGTGAAAACCGGCATGGATCATCGGATCCGAAATGTTCAGTGTAGATGACAGTTCCGTTTCCCATAGATTTACGGAAAACCCTCAGCTGATGGTGTTTCGATAAGCTTCACATGAGAATTGACAGAAACCACCAACTTAAACTCAAAGCAATACTGAAAACAAAAAGGAACACACTAAAAGCCATGAAAACTGGTATCAATAGCCCATGGGACGACACTTCATTTTTACGTAGTCGCAGTCTCCGTCTTAATCAATAAAACAGGCGAAGCTTTTGTCACGATTAAAAAGAAATATTTTTCTCAAAATATAGAGATCAAAGGGCTAAACTTAGACATAAAAATCCGTCTGCCCTCACGCCGCCAACCCTTGATGACCGGGACGGATCCTAAGCCCGCGGCTGGCCATTGGCTATGCAAGGCGTCGGGCAAATCACATATAGTTCCGACGGCTAGGGAGTGGGAGCCTTTTTGTTCTCTATCTAGTATGCGATGGTGTGGAGTGAGCTTCACACAGGCGGCTGATGGATGTGTCGTGGTAGCCCAGCGGACACATCTGGCGCTGGAGTCATAGGTTGTGATGTGATGTGCGTCACGGATGACACGCTCGGTGTGTCGAGGTGTGGTTCTATTGTAGCCATCAGGCCATATTTGGGCTCATGTAGGTCTGCTTCTTGGGTGCGTATCTTGGAGGTGAGGTTTGTCAGCGGAGCTGTGGGTTTTGCTTACAACGTCGACAAATGTGCTCGACCCCATACTCCCCATTGTGCTACTCCACGCAAGATGAAAGATGAGGAAGACAACGCAAAACAAGGGTGATAATCGTTGTTGTGGCCTTGAAGGTTTCAGGTCAGCGCAGTATTGTTTCTTATTGACATGAGGCTAGTCTCTGTTTGTTGGTCGACCACGGAGGTTCACGGTGCCATGAGACCAACTCTGGTTTTGGATGTTCTAGTCCGCAAGGCCTTTTTTGCAAGAGATAAGTGTTGTCGATAGCATGTCTTTGGATGTCACTCTCCTCCTTGGAGGCTTCGTCTGGGAGCACCCTTCCACTCTGAACAACAAGGACTTGGGCTATCCAGATGAAACACAAGCTCTAGTTATCCAAATTGGGTGACGTTGGATCTACGTCACTTTCCTCTTAAGGCGTGTTGCCATGAACAGTCGGCGCTTCTCTTACGTCGGGGTCAATAAATGTCAGCGCATACTCGTTGTTTGCGTGACTTTTAATTAATCACAAGGGAAATCTTCTTTTTAATCAATGGAACATGTAAGGTTTTTTCCTTCAGTTATAAAAATGTATTGGACCTATATGACATGCATCATGGAACCACGGTGAACTTACTGAAATTCAAATGAAACCTACATGAATTTAATAACATGTTTAGAAAATTCATCAATACTTTGTTTGAGTTTCAGATATATAATTTCAAATTATATACTCCCTCCGTTTCTTGATGTAAGTTGTCTAACCTTTTGAATTATTATTTTTCGAAATATATGGTGTATTGCGATTTATGGACAATTCGTCCACAAATAAGTCACTACAAGGAACATGGGGATTTGATTGATTGTTTTCAATTTGTTTCTATTAGGGACTCCTCTCTCGATATTTTCAGGAGAAAATATGTCCACCGCATACCGATGCTTTAATATTCGTGCCAAAACCTTACACTCCTTACATCAAGGAACGGAGGGAGTGCAATTCAACATTGATCTTGTTTAAAATATCTCAAGAAGATGAGTTCAATGGTTAAAATAGGTCCCAAACCGAGCATATGGTTCAGGATATATGGTGTTTTCTTGTTTTTAGACAAGATAAATAAATACATGAGCTGACATATGGCAAAGAAAGAGGTGGAGTATGGATCGAATTTGGTGAAGGAAAAGGATCTAAATACAAAATACATGATCACGATGTGTGCTGACCTAGATGAAACACTTTAACATCTGGTGGTCCATATATTGGCATCCATATTTTCACCAATAAGTGACTTCCGCATGATATTTCTTGTATTCTGACAATTCGAACTTTAATACTTATGAAACACCAACCTAACATTATGTATTCATGTACTGATGATGGGTTTAATCGTAGTTGTAACTTTAGGTTGGATATCGCAACACGTCGATCAGTGCAGGCAGCCTAGCGGTCGGCTCGTCACATGAGCTCTACTTTATCGACATAGCTGTATTTTGATTAATTTTGTGTATGGAACTATTGGATCTCATATTACGTACAGGCAACCCATGAACTAGCGATTCAAACTTCAATTTTGCAGACTGTTCTGTCACGAACAAACGACATGCTAACTCGCGCGCAAACAATAACCCAGCAGCCATCCAACCTTTTGCGTACGGGTTTAATACAAATATACCTCTTGTGATGTACGGAGTACAATGTACAAACCACAAATCGTGGCCTATCCGATGAACATCTCCTACAGTAGTAGATAGCATAATACTCAAAGTATATGTAAACGGAGGGAGTAATACTACCTTGTAATCATCGTGCTAGCTTAATTATTAATAAGAGAAGTAATAAGGCAGACTTCCCCTCAAAAAAGAAATCAGACTACTACCATAGCTTCAGAGTTTTTATTTCACAATTGCTACCTCTGCTTCATAATAATTTTTATAAAGCTAGTTTATCTTACTAAAAATGCTTATACATTGTAAAACGGAGGAAGAAGTACTAAATTATAATCCAAAAAATCTAAAATCAGCAGCCAACAGTGAGTGAGATCAGCTGTGTAGCTTTGGCAGCTTTCATCGCCGGCGCGCCTCCAGTGCCCTCTTCAACTCCTCGCCCACCTCATCCGGTGCGGGCATCGCTACGTTCTCCGCCGCCGGCTCCTTCCCACCGGGCCGACGATCTGGCTTCACTGAGAAATCGTGAAGTGGCTGTGGCGGCGGCCTCCCTCCCGCAGCCACGGACACGGCCCTGGCGCGCCCGACCTCGGCACGCAGGTCCTCCACGGCGCGGCGGAGCATCCCGCTTTCCGTGTTCATCGCCTCCAGCTGCCGCCTCATCAGCGAGAACTCCTCGCCGCCGGCGTCGTGACCCGCGCCATTCGACGCGTCCGTGGTGGCGATTACAGGCAGCGAGGCCTCTGCCTTGCCGCCATTCTTCTTGTCCGCGTCGGCGCGTGGCGACTGCTCGATGGAGATCTTGTTGATGACCAGCAGCGGCATCTTGCAAACGGGCACCCGGGTGTCCTTGCGATCGTCGGCGAGCCCCGGCGGCGCGCGGACCCCCCAATTGAACCGCATGCTCGCCCTGCCCCAGAGCGGGAGCACGCTCCTCGTGGTCAGCCGCATCCCGGAAAGCAGCGCGCCGAGCCCACCGCTCCTCCCCGCCGCGGCGACGTCCGCCGCGAGGCCATTCCCGCTCAACGAGAACGCCTTGTAGTTCAGCTGGTCCTGCCCTTCGCTGTCGGAGACCTCCCTGACCGTACGGGGCGGAGGAGACGGGGACGACCGGAGGGTGTGGGAGAGCGAGAAGTCGCCGAGGCGGGGCTTGAGGAGGAGGAAGAAGGCGGGAGAGCCGGAGTTGGCAGAGAGGAGGTTGAACTCAGCGGCGAGGGAGAAGGGGGCGCTGGCGGGGGAGCCGAGGGCGCCCACACCGGCGCGGATGGAGAGGGCGAAGGGGAGGCCGGGATCGTTGGGGCGATACGAGAGGCGGAGAGCTGGTCCGGAGGCGAAGGCGGTGGAGAGGTCGAAGCGGAGCTCCCGAGGGTCGCCGCCGGCGGAGAGGCAGGACTGGAACGGCAGCCCGAGCACTCCGATCGGAACCTTGGCCCGCATCAGCGGTCGGTCGTCGTCGCGGAACTTGACCGACGCCTTCATCGGTTTCGGTGGTTGGTGGTGGTAAATTGCGGTTTTGGTCCGTCGTGGAGGCGCGATGTTGCGGCGGCGATCACCACATGTTGGGACGTCCCCGCCGGCGAGATAGGTGGGGAGCGGGCGGGGGAGTGGATGGATTGGAAGTGGGTGGAAGCGGTGCGGTGGGGGTGAGATCCTGTTTCCTTTTAATTTTTCTCTCCACCGCTAGATTTTGGCTGCTCGAGATTCGCTGAATCGCTGCTGAAAAAACAGATAGTGAAAAGGAGGGAATACCCCTTCAGGCCTTGTTTGGTAACTGCAATCCCGGGAGAATCCCGGCCTTTTTCCGGGGAGAATTTTCTCCTAGTCCGGAGGTCGGGAATAAAATCCCGAGGTTTTACACCTATTTCTTCAGATTCTCGGACAGGATTATTTTCCCGAGGCTATTTAACCCGGACAGTCAAACAACCCCTGAGGGTTGTTTGGTAACTGCATTCCCGGAGGGATCCCGGCCTTTTTCCGGGGAGAATTTTCCCCTAGTCCGGAGGTCGGGAATAATATCCCGAGGTTTTACACTGTTTCTTCAGATTTCCGGCCGGGGTTATTTTCCCGGAGCTATTTAACCCGGACAGCGAAACAAGTCCTTAGGCCATGTACATTAGTATTGACTCAGCTGTCTAGAAGAGGCTCCACATGAGATTTCAGGTGAGGCGGAGGCGAGAGAACGAGGAGAGAGAAAGAGGTCGTCGCTAATTCTGTCGTCGGTCGATTAGCGTAAGATTCGCTCGCTAACGACTCTTCTTTTCCCGTTGTATCAGTGGGCGTCTGTTAGCATGGGTTTGTGGATTGGAAAAAACCGTTCCGGGCCTCTTTGGTTCACAGGAATTGAAAAGCATAGGAATAGGAAAAACGTAGGAATAGAGTGTCATAACATGTGAAATCCTACATGAACTGAAAACGCGGGAACCAGTTACACTAGTTGTTTGGTTGCAGCACAGGAAAAACGCAGGAATTTTTCATAGAGTGGAGTATAAGTCATACTTGTCATAGACTCATAGAAATTTTTCCATGAGCTCCAACCGCTTACTAGAATTCCTATGGGATTGTAGTGTGGGAAAGCAATCCATAGAAAATTTGGAGAATTCATTCCTTTGAACCAAATGGATTCCATAGGAAAAATTACTATGGGTTGGAATCCTACAAAATTCCTTTGAAAATCCTTTGAACCAAAGAGGCCCTCCGATCTCCTAAAAATAGGAAAGGTAGTTCAGTTTCTATCTACAACAGACGGGTTAAAAAGATTCACTATTTTTAGGACGTATTTACACCTGCTGTCTATAGATTAGGTGGACATGTATTACAGACGGGGTGTGTCTAAACTATTGCACATGCCCTTAGGCCCTGTTCGGAACAAAGGATTTCTAAAGGAATTGTGGAGGTTTCAATTCCTATGGAATATTTTTCTTTGGAGACGTTCAGGGACAAAGGAAAGAGGGATACAGTTTCCTTCGGAAAGGGCAATTTTCCTACGTTTTTCACGGGAAACAAAACATTGGCCAAGACCAAAGGAAAAGCCTGGCCAACTTTATTCCTCTGTTTTGGAATCCTCTAAGGTTTTCACTTTACGCTCCACCTAGTTCCTACAATTTTTCCTATCCCTTTGTTTTATATTCCTCTGTTCCGAACAGAGCCTTAGTTATTACACAGACTTATCTCTACTACCTCCAATCCATAATACGTGACGTAATTCATAATAAATGACGTAGTTCTAAACTAATTGTAATTTAAACTATGACATTTATTTTAAATCGAAGGGAATATATGAAATGGTTTGATCTTCAGAAATCTACTCTGGAGAGAATTTGGAGGAATACGGGTGGTTAACAATACGAGTGGTTGTGAAGCTACAAGGTCACACATCCGACAAGCTACTTGAATGGGATTCATGTAGTACTTAAATTAGGATCCGTGCATTTTGTACTATCTATTTAATGTCATAGTTAGTTTATATCATTATTTGCATCAATTATGCATTAATTATCATTTTAGATTATTTAGCGATTTTTCTAAAAAAATATTTGCATTATCATTTAGTTCTAGGTGGCAGAAACTTCCTTTTTCATATTATTGCTTCATGGACCTTATAAATTAACAAAATATATGTCGTGAAAAGTTTTTATCGAAGATGAAGACCGCCAGCTTTGTAGGCCCACAAGGTGAAAGTGCATGGTTGCTCCCATGCATGGTTTTGGTAATTAATGACAATCTCTATGGACTAATATTTGTGTTGAGCTATATTTGTAGGTTGTCCATTAGCTTGCTTGTTCTCCATTTGTTGGAGTCAAGGTTAAGGGAAGAAGAAAAGTTTGTGTTGATCAAGGCTTTGTGCGGGTTGATCATCACTCAAGGCCAAGTGAAGATATGCCGAAGAGAGCGTCTCCCATCTTGGTGTATGGGGGAGCATCAAGTGAATCTTCACCGAAGCGCAATCGAGGAAGGTGGTGCGTCTTGAGGAGATGAAGATCGTCTTCATCGACCTCAAGTGGATTTATGCGCAAGGCAAAGGTATGATCTTTATAGGGTTTCTATTTTACCGGTCTCATATTGGTTAGTGAGAGACCGGATTATAGGATAGATAACCGTACTATCAAGAGGGGCTCTCGACCGTATATCGTGATCGTATCGTCGTAGAGAGCACAAACCTTTGCATCCATGCAACCATCTTTATTGGTTCTTATTTGACTCTTATCGTGGTGTGGTCTTGGTGCTTGTCGTGCTTGTCATGACAAGGCTAAGATCACCGAAAACGATTTGCATATGCGTCTTCTTTTGCGTTTCCGGTATTGGAGATCTTGCCGGTTCATCCCTTTGGAAGGTTTCACCTTTCCAATCCTTTGCAAGATATCCTTTGCTTGTTTTCCATTTTTAAAGGTTGATTTTGTCGTCCTCTTTCCAACAAAATCGGTTTTACTTCCTTCGGACTTCAATTGCAAAAGAAACAGTTTTTCGGTTTGCGAAAAAGAGCTTTTAAACTTTCCCCATTTGGTTTTACAATATCCTATTGAACAATGATGTTTCTATGCATAATATTGTAGGGCTCGTTGTGACGATTCCAACGAGTCCAAGATTATCGGAAACGGAGTTCGTATGTGGAAGTTATTGCGTTTTCGGTGTCGAACGTTAAAATTAGAAGGCGTCGCATCTGGCGGGCCGGCCCCCTGGCCGGTCCAGGACGGGCTCCAGGCCGGGCGGCTCTGGGGGGTGGCCGGCCTCCTGGCCGGCCCTGGCCGGGTGGCTCTGGGGGGGTGGCCGGCCCTAGGCCGGACCAGGCCGGCTCCCTGGCCGGTCTGCCTAGTTTTCCTTGCGTGATAATCCCTGGCCGGCCCCCCGGCCGGCCTAGGCCGGGCACCCTGCTGCTCCAACAGCTCCATTTTGGAGCCTCCTATTTAAGGGGTTTCTTCCCCAAATAAACCCTAACCTTTTGCCAACCTCTTGAGCTATTTTCTCCCCTCCATTGTTGACCTCTTGAAGCTTGGTTTTCTCTCTATTCCTCCATGATTCTTGCCTCAAATTAGAGGGAAAAGAGAGAGGAGATCTAGATCTACATTTCCATCAATCCATCTCTCCTCTAAGTGAGGGGAACCCTTTGGATCTAGATCTTGGAGATTCATTTGTTGAGTTCTTCTTTGTTCTTCCTCTCTTCTCCCCCCATAAGCATTAGTTGCTTTTGGTGGGATTTTTGAGTGAAGGATTTGAGCACTTCTTGTGTTCTTGCCATTGCATTTGTTGCATAGGTTTGTGCTCTCCACGAGGATTCGTGGAAGATTGAAGTTTGAGAAGCTTGTTACTCTTGGGTGCATTGTGTTCCCAAGAGCTTGTGCCTCTTGGGTGCATTGTGTACCCTAGACGGTTGGTGGTGTCGTGAAGTCTTCGACTTGTGAAGCTTCGGCAAGGTTTGGGAGCCCCCAATTGAGTTGTGGGTGTGTGCCCCAAGAAGAGTTGTAAAGGGCTCCGGAATCCGCCTCGAAGGATTCCGATAGTGGAAGGTGAACCAATCCCTTGGGTGAGGTTCATCGGAGAATAGGGTGAGGCCTTTGTGGCATCTTGAGTAGGCCTCTTGTGGCGAGCTCACACCCCTCCAACGAGACGTACTCCCTTAACAAGGAGGAACTCGGGAATACATCCTCGTATCCGCGTGCCTCGGTTATCTCTATACCCGAGCTTTTACTTATGCAATTTACATTGTGATAGCCTTCGTGCTTGAAGTTTATATCTTGCTATCACCTTGTTGATTGCCTTGCTTAGCATAAGTTGTAGGTGCACTTTAGGTAAACCTAGTATATTAGGTTGTTGGCTTGTTAATTTAAACACATAGTTTTATTCCGCAATTATCAAACCCCTAAATAGAAAAAGTGTTAATCACCTATTCACCCCCCCTCTAGGCGACATCCGGGACATTGTTTGTTCTTCAATTGGTATCAGAGCCTCGTCTCTCTTATTTGGCTTTACCGCCTAGAGAGTAAAGATGTCGTTTAGGGGATTAGTGCACGATCAGATGTTTATATTCGATGGCACAAATTATAATGTTTGGAAAACTCATATGCTTAGTCACTTACGGGCCTTGGACCCCAATATTGAGCGTATCTTAGATATAGGTTTTTCTCCTCCTAAGGATTATGAAAGTACGACTTTAGAGGATGAGAAAAACTTATATCTAGATGCTCTAGCTTCTAATGAGTTTTGCAAATTTGTGAGTGTTGTAGTTTTTGAGTCAATCTTGCCTCTACGGGATGTTCATGAGCTTTGGACCAAGCTACAAGAAAAATATGGAGTGTCCAACTCTATTGAGTATGATTGCACTCCCTCCACCTCCGGCCGTGACGAGCTCTCGTCTTTATCTACTTCACCAAAATGTGGTAAGCCACAAATCAATGTAATGGTGAGTAGTGATAGGCTTTGCAATATTGATAGTGAGCTCTTTTATGATGATCTTCTATCTCTATCTTGTTGCAACGCCTCATCTTTGGACTTAAACTCTTCTAGCACTCCAAATGTCATACATGCTAGTGTTGATAGTCCTTGTATATCATCCAAAAATTGCTTAGATAAATCTAATGATGATATGCTTGCTTTATCTTGTTGTCATGATAAAAATGCTTGTGTTTCCTCTAACTCTTACATGAATAATAATGTAGAGGAAACCCAATTAGCTATGCAACAAGATGTGAACTTGAGTAGTTTAAAATTAATTGCTCATCTTCATCCACCTCTCATTGCCTTATGGCTAAATCTTCTTCTAGTAATGACAATGGTAATGATCATGATAATGATAATGATAATATTGATGAAGAAGATGATGTGGAAAAGGTTAATGCTCTCCTACAAAATAAAGGTCTAATGATTCTTAAAGCCCTCCCTAACAATAAAAATGCTCAAGCTATTCTCTTTGAAATCATGGAGGCGCTAATTGAGCGCGGGAAGACTATTGAGGCCTTGGAAGCAAGCCTTGAAGAAAAGGGTAAGATCGAAAGAGATGATGCTATGAAAAAGACATCATTAGAAGATGCTCTTGAGGAAGAGCATGAGACTCGTGCCTCTCTAGAGGAGAAATTAGAATCTATCGAGGACTCTCATAATGAAATAATTGCTAAAATCATTAAAGAACGTGACCATGATCATGCTAAATATAAAGTCACGAAAATTGAAAATGCTAGATTCAATGATGAGCTTGCCAAGTTGTCTTCTTCCATTTCTAATGCTAATAATGCTTGTGCTACTAACTCCACTTCTTGTGAAGCATCTACTTTGAAGGAGAATTAGGGATGGCAATGGGTACCCTGTGCCCACGTACCCTACGGGTAAAAAACACTATTAGGGTAAGGGTTTGGGACTAAAAAATACCCATGGGTATATAAATAGGGAATCTTGTGCCCATCGGGCAGAGCGGGTACGGGCATGGGATTGCATAACCCATACCCGCTTGCCCTGGTACCCATATAAATTCTATCAAGTGGGACTTAGTTGAATTAAACTAACCTAATTTCTAATCCCGCATAGGCAGTAGGCGGTTCAACTCAAGGTGAGCCACGATCGATGATGTGTCACTGGTTTTTTTCCTATTGCTGGATTGCTCGAGTTTATTTTGGTTGAACTTGTTATAGTGTCAACACTTTATTGTAATGCTTATTTTATGGCCTTATGTATGGTTAAATTATTTCTATATTTTGTCGTGAGTTAATGAATTTAATAGTGTGGACTATGTGTTGCTGTTTATGACTATGTATGGTCATATTATCTCAGCTCTTTTTTTTGTCTCAATTGATATGTGTTGTAAATGCGGGTATTTTCACCCGCGGGTATCCCTTTACCCTGTCGGGTGAAGGGTATGAGAAAATATTGTACCCGCTTACGGGTATGGGTACGGGTGATGGGCAAACTCGGGAGGCACGGGTAAGGATATGGGGTGGCTCCACCCGCACCCATACCCTGCGGGTGCCATCCCTAAGGAGAATGTTGAGCTAAGGCTCAACTTGAGTTGCTAACTAGCAAGTATAGGAAGTTGGAAGAAAGTCATGAAAAGCTATCTAGCTCTAATGATGATCTTCTAGCATCCTATGCTAGTCTAAAGTTAGCTCATGAGGCCATCACGACAAAGGTAACATCTAGTAAACCTCATGTGGATGATAGCACAACCTTAACCAAAAATGCTATATTGCCATGTGCTAGTCCTAGTAGTTCATCCACTAAAAATGTTGGTACATCATGTGATGAATTACTTTCTTTGCCTTGTTGCTCTAACAATGATGCATCTATCTCCTCTAGTTCTTGTGTTATCACTAACCATGTAGAGAAAAGAGGAGAGCTCAAGGACCAAGCCACTTCTATGAAGAAAGGCTTGGAAAAGCGTCATGAAGGGAAGAGGGCACTTGACAACATGTTGAGTGTCCAACAATCCCCAAATGACAAGAGTGGACTTGGATTCAACTCCAACATCAAAAAAAAGTCCAAGGTTGAGAAGAAGTAGGGCCAAGTTCAAGTCAAGAATCCGGCCAAGATCACTTGCTTCAAGTGCAAGGTTGAAGGGCACCACGTTCGGGATTGCCCAATGAAGAAGAAGAAGACTCTTAGTGAGAAGCAACTAGGGAAGCAGCCCCCTGCTCAATCTCATGGTGCACCATGTGTTGAACAAAGGCCACCTCCTAAGAATACTCAAGCCAATGCTCCTCAAGTTGAGGGATCTACTAAGAAGAAGAAGAGTCGGTGTTGCTACCTTTGCCGTGGCAAAGGTCATCTTGCTTCTTCATGCACTAACGGTACCTCATCCAACCCTATCATAATTGATGATGATTATTCTCTTAGGAAGGATAGAAATGGCAATGTGTTTGCCAAGTATGTGGGAGCTCAAAGTGGTGTCAAGAAAAGCACCATTTGGGTTCCCAAACCTATTGTGGCTAACCTCTTAGGACCCAACTTGGTTGGGGACCAACAAGATTCAACTTGATCAATAGGTGATGTGGAGGACATTGGTGACTTGGCTATTTTTGAAGAATTAAGGGATCTTCATGGTTTTATTTCATCAAGCCAAGTCAATGGATTATTACTTACCTATCTCATATCCAATGCTTCCTCCTTGCGGTAACTTGTATTTAATTCATATATACATTGAAAGTTACTTGCTCCCTTGCATGTGTTAGTTTTGTTCCTAGCATGTGCTTGTATGTGATATGCTACTTTCCTACTTGTCTTGTTATTCAAGGTTGTGTATGATAGTTGTATATCATGTATATGTAATTTGTGTGTTGATCTTTATTGAATCTTGTGTGGATTTCATTTGGCTCTTTTGAGATATTAATGGACTATCCCATTTTGGGGGAGTGATGTGCTTTGTGCACCTCACAACCTAAAATTGTGTGTACATGAGGCACACCACCTAGTATTGATATTTCAATATTATCTAGCTACTATGTGGTATGTCATATTCATGAGAAATTCAAATTCTACAATGTCCATTAATTTCTCTAGTTGGTTTTATTTGCCTCTTGTTTAAAAATAAAATGAATCATCACATTATGGGGGAGTAATAAGCTATGTGCATATTACAAATCCATAAAAAATATGAATATTTGAGGTTCGCCACTTAGATTTGATATTATAAATTATATTTTTCCTATGTGGCATGTTTGCTCGAACAAGTTCCAAATTTAATTGTGGTTATCTTTTGGCTCTTGTTTGCGTGAGTTTGCTTGGGTGGTTTTTCTCTAATATACATTTCCATATATTAGTTGAGAAACCATTTGTTTCATCTTATTTTAACCATGGCTTGGCCGGTTGGTTCGAATAGTTGAAACTACCAACAAACCTTTTTCGAAATAAAACGCCATATTTCTCATTTCTTACGTTCTATTTCTTATCTCTTGCCATATGCTTATTTGTTGTGAAGTTGGTCTTGAACATCATTCATTTATACCAACGAGAAATATCTCTATATACTCCTTGTCCATGACAAGTGATACTAGTAATTGTGTTGGATTTTGTAGACCATCTTCACATTGGCTCTTGCGTTGATTTGCTTTATCTATTGCCTTCCTTGCCTTTTGAATGGATCCTATTTTTTCAATTGGTAGTTTTTAGTGTTGTAAATAAAATATGGAGAGTAATGATCCCTTGTGCATGCATTTTGTATTCAAATGCAAATATCAAAGATAATGCATGAATATTGGGGGAGCATTCCTTTTTATTTAGAACACTAACCCATCTATCAATTTTTGATCCTTTCAATTGGCATTTGATTCTTTATCTTGTGTTGGTACCTTCAATTGGTATTAATTGGAATTTAATATCTCCTCCATAGATATTTTTTCCAATTGATATTTATTGTGGAAGTCTTGATACCTTTTTGCTTTATCTTACTTTACTTAATTTCGGTCAAGCTTTATCCTCTTCTTGGTATCTTTTCTCCTAGTTGGTATTTTTTTGTTTTTAATTGGTATCTTACTTTCAATTGGTGTCTTATCGATCATTTGTTGTGTTGATTTGATTCCTTTTGATATCACACTTCATGTGTTGATGTGTTTTGGAATCAATCATATGTTGGTTTGATTTTTCCTCAATCATGTGTTGATTTGGTTTTTGGTATAATTTGGACAACCTTTAGTATCACACTTTTGTGTGCTCTCTTCTTGATTTACTTGGTGTTTTGTCCAAATTGTATCTCTTTTGGTTCTTGTAAGTCTATGCATGCATATTTACTAATATATACATTATATAGTATGCTAGTCTTTCTAGTTCCAATATATAGGGGATGCTCCACCAAATCCTAAATCGGCTAAGATGTGCATGAAATTCAATTTCATATCTATATGCACATATTTATGTGGAGTGTTTCCTATATATTGTAGTTGATCTAACTACTATGGGACCCACTGAGTTTGGGAACCATTTTATACTCTAATTGTGTTTTAGGTACAATGGAGATGCATTGGATGCTTGCCTCATTCATAAGGAAGATGTCTCACCGTGTGATTGTCGGAGTCAAGCTTTGATGACAAACCAACTCTCATCATCTTCATCGTCAATGCATCTCGGTAACAAGTATCCATCTCATTCATACCTTTCTAGTATTCAACCTTGTGTAGGTTGCCTCTTGGCATGAAATCCTTTATGTGCAATTGTTGTGGTTTTGGCTCTTTCCTTCACTTAATATATCTTTGTGATATGTGTGATGAATTTGCAAAAACCTTTTCTTCAATTGATATTATTTCCTTGTGATACTTGTTGCCTAACTCAAAGCATCTCCACTATCTCTTGTTCCCTTAGTGATATGTGTGATGCATTTGATATATTTGAAGTTCATTCATATACGATGAGATAAATTTGAGCTATGTGCTATACTTTTAGGCAACAATCTCGTTTGTATATTTATGACTTCTTTTTGGATACCTTGTTTTTTTTTCCGAACCATCTCATATGTGCAAGTTGCTTTGTGGATGTATATCATCTATGGTTTGTCTACTTAGAAACATATACATATGAGATAAGTCACCTTTTAGTTGGTATCCTAATTCTTTTGACCTACCGTGTTTTTCTTCTTTAATTCTTTGGTGGCTCCAAATTTGTATCATGAGTGCTTGTCTTATTGTTTATTGGTATCTTTACACACTCATGTATTTCTTGAAGATCTTTGACCTCATGCCTACCTTGGTGAGCATGTTGATTTTCTTTTGACTAAATGCTCTCACTAGCTTTTGGCATTTTCAATTGGTTTTAGTTTCCAATTGGTATCCCTAAGCTTGTGAACATATTTCTTTAAAAGATCTCTTTTCTCGGTTGGGCCTATCTTATGATGAATTTTTGAAAATTGGTATCTTCTTATGGCTCAACAACATCTTTGGTGCAAGTGCTATGATTCGCTTTTGCATTATGCACTCTTGCACTTGTTGCGGGTTGTAGATGATTTTGGGGGAGCAAGGATGCCATTTTTGTGCACTCCTCAATTGTGCATGAAAATTGGGGAGCTTCTCCGTTTTTATTTAGAACTCTCGCTTTGGATCTTTGTGACTGCTTTTCTCCTTTGTGGAGATCTTTAAAATGATTTCATCTTTTTTGCAATCTTTTGATCCTCAATATAGTTTGATTTCCTCTAATTTTTCGTTAAAAGGGATTGTCATCACCTTTATGGAGGAACTCATATTATATTGGCTCTCTAAATTTTTCTTCCCATTTCGGCAATCGATGCCAATGGGGGAGAAGTTTAGAGGGTTTAAGGGAATTTGGGTTTTATGCTTTTGTTGCATTTGCCATGCATGCGCTTGCATCCTTGCTCGTTTGTCTTGCAAGGATGCTCTATTCGTTATATAAACCCTCTTAAAAAGGGATTGTCATCAATTACCAAAATGGGGGAGATTGAAAGTGCATGGTTGCTCCCATGCATGGTTTTGGTAATTAATGACAATCTCTATGGACTAATATTTGTGTTGAGCTTTATTTGTAAGTTGTCCATTAGCTTGCTTGTTCTCCATTTGTTGGAGTCAAGGTTAAGGGAAGAAGAAAAGTTTGTGTTGATCAAGGCTTTGTGCGGGTTGATCATCACTCAAGGCCAAGTGAAGATATGCCGAAGAGAGCGTCTCCCATCTTGGTGTATGGGGGAGCATCAAGTGAATCTTCACCGAAGCGCAATCGAGGAAGGTGGTGCGTCTTGAGGAGATGAAGATCGTCTCCAGCGACCTCAAATGGATTTATGCACAAGGCAAAGGTATGATCTTGATAGGGTTTCTATTTTACCGGTCTCATATTGGTTAGTGAGAGACCAGATTATAGGATAGATAACCGTACTATCAAGAGGGGCTCTCGACCGTATATCGTGATCGTATCGTCGTAGAGAGCACAAACCTTTGCATCCATGCAACCATCTTTATTGGTTCTTATTTGACTCTTATCATGGTGTGGTCTTAGTGCTTGTCGTGCTTGTCATGACAAGGCTAAGATCACCGAAAACGATTTGCATATGCGTCTTCTTTTGCGTTTCCGGTACTGGAGATCTTGCCGGTTCATCCCTTTGGAAGGTTTCACCTTTCCAATCCTTTGTAAGATCTCCTTTTCTTGTTTGCCATTTTTAAAGGTTGCTTTTGTCGTCCTCTTTCCAACAAAATCGGTTTTACTTCCTTCGGACTTCAATTGCAAAAGAAACGGTTTTTCGGTTTGCGAAAAAGAGCTTTTAAACTTTCCCCATTTGGTTTTACAGTATCCTATTGAACAATGATGTTTCTATGCATAATATTGTAGGGCTCGTTGTGACGATTCCAACGAGTCCAAGATTATCGGAAACGGAGTTCGTATGTGGAAGTTATTGCGTTTTCGGTGTCGAACGTTAAAATTAGAAGGCGTCGCACCTGGCTGGCCGGCCCAGGCCGGGCTCCAGGCCGGGCGGCTCTGGGGGGTGGCCGGCCTCCTGGCCGGCCCAGGCCGTGCTCCAGGCCGGGCGGCTCTGGGGGTGGCCGGCCCCCTGGCCGGCCCAGGCCGGCTCCCAGGCCGGGCGGCTCCCTGGCCGGGCTGCCCTGTTTTCCCTGCGTGATAATCCCTGGCCGGCCCCCCGGCCGGCCTAGGCCGGCCACCTGGCCGGGCACCCTGCTGCTCCAACGGCTCCATTTTGGAGCCTCCTATTTAAGGGGTTTCTTCCCCAAATAAACCCTAACCTTTTGCCAACCTCTTGAGCTATTTTCTCCCCTCCATTGTTGACCTCTTGAAGCTTGGTTTTCTCTCTATTCCTCCATGATTCTTGCCTCAAATTAGAGGGAAAAGAGAGAGGAGATCTAGATCTACATTTCCACCAATCCATCTCTCCTCTAAGTGAGGGGAACCCTTTGGATCTAGATCTTTGAGATTCATTTGTTGAGTTCTTCTTTGTTCTTCCTCTCTTCTCCCCCCATAAGCATTAGTTGCTTTTGGTGGGATTTGGGAGTGAAGGATTTGAGCACTTCTTGTGTTCTTGCCATTGCATTTGTTGCATAAATTTGTGCTATCCACGAGGATTCGTGAAGATTGAAGTTTGAGAAGCTTGTTACTCTTGGGTGCATTGTGTTCCCAAGAGCTTGTGCCTCTTGGGTGCATTGTGTACCCTAGACGGTTGGTGGTGTCGTGAAGTCTTCGACTTGTGAAGCTTCGGCAAGGTTCGGGAGCCCCCAATTGAGTTGTGGGTGTGTGCCCCAAGAAGAGTTGTAAAGGGCTCCGGAATCCACCTCGAAGGATTCCAATAGTGGAAGGTGAACCAAATCCTTGGGTGAGGTTCATCAGAGAATAGGGTGAGGCCTTTGTGGCATCTTGAATAGGCCTCTTGTGGCGAGCTCACACCCCTCCAACGAGACGTACTCCCTTAACAAGGAGGAACTCGGGAATACATCCTCGTCTCCGCGTGCCTCATTTATCTCTATACCCGAGCTTTTACTTATGCAATTTACATTGTGATAGGCTTCGTGCTTTAAGTTTATATCTTGCTATCACCTTGTTGCTTGCCTTGCTTAGCATAAGTTGTAGGTGCACTTTAGGTAAACCTAGTATATTAGGTTGTTGGCTTGTTAATTTAAACACATAGTTTTATTCCGCAATTATCAAGCCCCTAAATAGAAAAAGTGTTAATCGCCTATTCACCCCCCCTCTAGGCGACATCCGGGACATTGTTTGTTCTTTCACAAGGGGAGCCATAGGGTCCAAGTTCCCCCCAACATGCTTCTTTGGCCCATCGCGTCGAGGTTGCCTCTGGCTGCCCCGTGACCTCATTTTTACAGCTTCTTTCATCTCGTAAAAAAATTCTATGCCATATTTTAACGATTTTGTTTTGAGGTGGCGGTGGAGTCAAAAGTCTCCTTCTCCAGGAGAGCGGAAGATCATGTTGTCTTGCTTCCCTCGACACGCCTCCTCTGGCCCGACGCGTCGATGTGGCCTCTAGTTGTCCCAGTGACCTCTTTTTTTACAACTTCTTTCATCTCGTAAAAATATTCTACGCCATATTTTCACGGTTTTGTTTTGAGGTGGCGGCGGAGTCAAAAGTCTCCCCCTTCTCCAGGAGAGGGGCAGATCATGTTGTCTTGCTGTAGCTGCTTATCTCTTCAAAATCCATGTTTTTTCATCGCTTACAATAAATAAACTTCATAGAACTTTTACTAGATTTTTAGAAGAACAAAAAGCATCACACACTTGTCCGGTCTGTTCCGGGGTGCCGATGGGGGCACCTCCCCCATCGGTATGGACAATTGTCCGGACGTCCCAAAGCGGCCACTATATAGGGGTTGTCGGACACATTTTTTGAGATACCGATGAAGATGCTCTTAAGTGCATCGGGGTACTCCATCTTTTTTTTGTGAAACACATGGTTATGTTTACTTCTTTCATTTCCTCTCTATATGATTCAAATTTTATCACAGTCCTCGAAGGTACATTGGCCATGTACTTATTTTTGGAGTATATTTGTCAAACTGGTGGATATGTAGCATGAAGTGAAGTCATTTTGATTTCCGGCAGTAATTAGGAGACATAAGTGCCACCTAGCTTCGGAAGAAACCCCTCGATGAGTAGGTAAGACCTAACTTCCTTCGGCCCAGACCCCCTCGTCTCCTCCTCCTCCTCCTCCTCACCGCAAGTGGACGGTGTCGCCGGTCGACGGCCGGGCAGGGCGGCGGCGAGGCCCTTTGCTCTCCCTCGCGCGAGATCATCGCGCGGGCCATGGTGACGGCTTGTGTGCCATGCTATCTAAGGGCTCGGCGGCGCCGTCGCTCGGATGGCGGCCTTAGCAGCGGTGGGGTGAGCTGGTGGCGGTGGCAGAGATTCCAGGACGGGCACGTCCCTGGCAACGGCGGGCCTCACGAGCGGCGCAACGACGGCCTCTCCTTGGATTGGGCCGAAGCCCTCTGTCACAAGGTGGTGGGCACGGGGACGGCTCAGTAGGCCGGTGGTGGTGGGGAAATCCTGGACGGAGCGACATTCCGAGGGGAGCTGGCCAGGGACTGCGGGACCTTGGCCTAGACGAGGCCCGATCTGGGTGCACCGGGCTATGTTGTCCTATGCTTAAGGGTTCTTCCTGGGAACCCATCCCCTAGACCTGTTCGGCAGGGATGCGAGATCTGGGCCACGGGCCTAGACCCGGTGACCGCCTGGTAGGACCGATTTGGGCTCTGTGGTTGCGACGTGCGGGAGGGCCTGCTCGTTACACCCTGCGGTTTGAGAGCTGATTTGCTGACCTCGACCTCTCCCGTCCATGCGGGTAGTCTAGTTGTCCCATGCCTGCAACTCAACGCGTGCGAGGGCTTGGATGCCGAGGCGGCGACCTTGGAAGGTGGATTGCGTAGGCGCTTTGCGACGAGTGATGTGGCGGTGGTGACGGTCCCTTCCTGGGTTAATTAGGTGGCTGGCGGAGGATCCTGGTGTTGGCAGTTTCGGCTTTAGCAACTCCCAGATCGCTTTGAGAGCCTGACTCGGTGATGGGGGAAGGAGGGGGGGTCTGAAATACCGAGTGGGTCGAAAGTTTTTTCGAGCGAAAGCCTAGCGCAGCTAGCGCTCTGGCGCCAACGACGCCGATGCCTGCGAGTGTCGTAACCCTCTTTGGGGCGCCGTTGTGGCTACCTTCGCGGCGTCAGGACTCTGGGTGAAAACCTTGGCCTATGGTCTTGGCAATGGCGGCGTGAGGGCGTCGTTACCTTCTTAGGGCTGTGTCGTGGACTTCCGGTTTCTTTTAGTTTCGTTCCGTGGTTATAGACGACAAGTTTGGTTCTCCGATATTTTTTGTTTATCTTTGATCTAATTTGTAAGAAGGTCATCTCATCACTTTCTACGGTTTGACCGTTATGGTTTATTTATAACCAATTTTGAGCGAAGGGATATTTCGAGGAAGTGAAGTCGTTTGTAACGATTGTTGAGCCTCGCTGAAATACTTCGACACTTTTGGCATACCAAATTTTCCATGGAACTTTGATGTTCGTTCATGCAAGCCGGGTCAGCTTGCCCATGGCGACTAGCGCCACCACTACCCCGTCCTACCTCTGCAACGCCCTCCTGCGCGGCGCCGCCGACAAGCGCAGCCTCGTGCTCGCGTTCCGCGCCATGTTGCGCGCTGGCGTCGCGCCGGACCACTTCACCTTCCCCTTCGCCCTCAAGGCGCTTGCCCAGGCACCCCGCGCTCAGCCACCGCGAGCCGGCGCCGCCCTTTGGTGCCTCCACGCGCAGCTTGCCAAGTCCGGCCACGGGGCCGACGTCTACGTCGCCTCCTCCCTTGTCCACGACTCCACGCTTACGCGGCCTTCGCCGATGCCGGCTCCGCGCGAGCGGTGTTCGACGCCGCGCGCCACCGCAATGTCGTCACCTGGACGGCGATGATAGCCGGGTACGCCGCGGCTGGGGAGGCGCGGGAGGTGGTCGCGCTGTTCAGGGAGTCCGTGGCGACCGGGCGGGATGTAATTAACAGTGTCACTGTCGCGCAGGTGATGGCGTCCTGTGCGCAGTGTGGTGACATGGATAACGGGCGGTGGGTGCACGAGACGCTCCGGCGATGGGGCGTCGTGCCCATATTGCTGGACGTTTCTCTTGCCACGGCGGTACTCCGTATGTATGCAAGGTGTGGTGGTCTACATGTCGCATTCGAGGTGTTCGATGCAATGCCTCGAAGAAACGAGGTGTCCTGGAATGCAATGGTTGAGGTCTGCAGTTGTCATGGAAGAACGGCTAAGGTTCTACAAGTGTTTGCCTGTATGCATTCTGTCGGGATGAATCCTGATAAGGTGACATGGCTGAGCATACTGCGTGCTTGTGCTTCTGAAGGGAACACGGGCTTAGGCCGAGGGGTTCACGCATACATAGAGAAGACTAATTGTTCTCGACATGTTGCAGTTTGCACATCTCTCATGGATATGTACTCGAAAACAGGAAATGCACAGAGCACACTACAGGTGTTTCGTTGCCTCAAAAGAAAGGATTTGATGGCATGGACAAGTATGATCACCGGCTTGGCAAAGCATGGTGATGGCAGAGATGCAGTGCAGCTCTTCAAACAAATGGAACATGGTGGTGTTATTCCAGACCATGTCGCATTCGTAGGAGTGCTTACTGCGTGCAACCATGCAGGGATGGTGGATGAGGGCAGAAAGTACTTTGACTCCATGTTGAATCTTTATGGCATCAGGCCAACAATCAAACATTATGGTTGTGATCTCTTGAGCCGTGCAGGCCACTTAGGAGAGGTTGACGGGATGATGCAATTGATGCCTATTCAGCCCAGTGTTACAATGTGGGGAAGTATGATGAATGGTTGCAAGATACATGGTAGGGCTGATGTAGCTGAGAGGATAGGAAGGGAGCTTGCTGAACTTAACCCCCAGTCAAGTGCAGCATATGTGGTCATGTCCAACATATATGCAGAGATTGGTAGGTGGAGTGCAGTCGAGCAAACTAGGAGGTTGATGTGGCAGACGGGATTGCAGAAAAATATAGGCTCAAGTGGCACTGAAGTGCGCATGTTGTGCTCCTGAATTCTGCTGGTCTCTCGAGGTGAGAGGAGGATGTTGGGAAAGACACGTTCTGGAAATACGACTCCATACGAAACATGGACATTCCTGTCTGGACCAAGTGTTTGAATTGTCAGTTCTGTACATTATGCGGGGACAGAGGTAAATATCTAACTTACTGTACTTATGAAGTTGTTTACTTCCCGATACCCTTTTTATCTGAAGATAGATCATCATGAATGCATATTATACCCTGTAGTGGATTAGATGAGCTCCAACTAGTTAAAACTATTTCTGAGAGGTTAATGTTTCCATAACTGAAGCTGATCAACTGGTTGAGCAACCCGGTAAGTAGAATCTGTCTGTTATATAAACATCATGAATTATATATTAACCAAATAATTAAAACAACCACTCAAACCAGTCGAATGCAGTCTTGTAAATTAGCGCTTCACATCGAAATGTAAGGAAAATATACAATACTGAAAAATCAACCAGTAAAGCAAATAAAGAATGAGTATACACTAACATCCATATCTGTAAAGCATCTCATCCTTCTCAATCGTTCCGCAAAAAAGCCAAAACCTTTCATTTATCAAGTCAATCATATCTAGTCATTTATATCTGTTTATGTAGTATCCTCATGTAATTTATTGAGTAAATTAGCTTAGGATTAGGGATGATGATGATGTGGTGGTAGAGTTGGCGAGTTCCTTGTCAGCATTGGACATTCTGGAGTAAAAGGCTTGCATCTCCTTGAATTGCCGGGCTGTCACCTACCAGCCGCACAACAGCCACACAAAGCATTCTCATTAGCCCAACACAATCACTCTTCTCATATAATATGTTATATTAGTTAAGTATTATTGATTGTTGATGATTTGGTATGAAGAAAAGATAGATATCTGCATACCTCAGATCCGTTTCCTTGCTTTTCTCCATTGCCCTGAAGAGAGAAAATATACCGGAAGGAAAGAGAGGTTTCTAGGTCACAAGGATCATATATAAAAGAGAAATGCATTACATTATTTGTACAATCAAAGCATTTCTTAGAACCTGTTTCCATCCAATGAACACTAGTATTTTCATCACTGGGAGAAAATATTTCCATCGCACATAATTTGTTTCATCAAATATATATACCCAGAACGTAAAGTTTCTATCATTTTTTATGTTATATGTTTAAAAACTATAAAGTGATAATATGTTTTTATGTTTCTACGGTCTGATATGATGATACAAAGAACCGGACTACCGAGTTACATAAATTGTTGTTTAGATGACCGCATGGCATTGTTCACGTGGAGCACTTGATGATTAGTTTACCTGTCGTCTGAGCGTCGGAACTGCATGATGGACCACAAATTGAGCGTCTACGACGCCAATCTGCTCTTCAGGATCCTGCCGATTCAAAACAGAGAGAAAAAGGAAAAAAAAATCATGCACAGTTTTGTAAGCGTTGCATGTAAATAGTTCCCTTTTTATGTTATAGACTGTGCTTACATCGACGCATCTCCAAAAGTTGAAGTCTAGGCCCCATCCATGGACCAGGTCATTCTGCAATTAAATCCGTTTCTTCTTTTCAGTTCAGACAAATGTCATGTAAGTACTAGCACCTTTAACTACACCCTCGGTCCATAAAAACAATTGTATATATTTTTACTAGAGCTATAAGTTTTTTCTTTGACGAATCAAACTCAAAAACTTGAAAACAATGTACTTAATTCGACTGCATTCAAACTTGATTGTAAGTTATTTGTACAATATTTGCAAGTAGTTACAAAACCACAATCAAGTGTTTTCGAGTATGAGTTCAATGATATCAATTTTGTGTCAAATAAACCACATATAAATGAATTGACTCTGACAAATACCAACCTGGATCATATGCCACACACATCTCCAAGCTTCCCTGGAGAAAACTGGTGCCATCACCTCCACAAACCTGCATCTCAATTCCATCGTATCCTTAAGATCATTGCAAACCAAAAAAATGACCTTGAGGTGACCAAAGAATTCAGTTACCCGCTGCACGGTCGTTGGTGCACGTCGGGGCATTGGTGCCCCCCTGCGTCCGTCCTGCTCATGCCATAACAACCCCATTTCCTCTTGTTAATTAACTATTTGTCATAGGTTACATACGCTTAATAGATCTGCCTATCTCTACACATACATACATATAGTCTTGTCATTCTTTATTTTTTTAACAAGAAATGTATCTATAACTGCATTATCATTGGTCTTGCACGTGCTTACTTGTGCATCTCGCTGGAATTTCTCCTGACAGAGACATCGTAAAGCTTTTTTCCCTTTGTCACGTCCAGTCCCGGCTGCGAGATTCCCAGCCCATGCTTCTTCACAATGTCGATGTACCTGAAATGACAACCTGTCCATGATCAGATTAAGAGGTTCAGAGATCAGAGCAAGCTACAAAATAGGCACTGGTGGATCATACGCTTCTGCGGTGAAATTCTCGACGCCGAGGTCCTCATCCCACAGGAAGACATAGTCGTACGGCGCCATGATGCTGGGGTGCAGGAATCTCTTGGCAAACCACCTTGATCAAAATCTGAAGATGGTCAATGCATATTTTGGAGGGGCTGAAATCTTGGAGATAGACAATTCTGCTACTGTGCTCTGCTCACCATTTGGTTTGCTTCCAGGCGCTAATGTGAGTTGCCTGCTTTGACCACTCGAACTCGTCCCACTCCGTCGTGTGACCGTCATAGTGGAACAGCACGACGTCGAAGTTGTCAGAGAACTGCAATTTGTACATCTGATATGATCATCGAGTTTACATCTGACATAGAAGTCTAGTACCTGGTCGGACGATATGATCAAAGTTCAGAAACAACATTTTGGTTCTTACCTTGTGGACAGTTGCGTTGACATTGGCTTTCTCAGTATACCCTACCGCCAGCGTCAGGAGGTACTTCCGAGTCGCGGTGTCCTATGCGTCACACACCGGAACAAGTTTTTTCAAGGAACCAATGGAAGATGAAACAAAATCCCGTGATGTTTATTCAGATTAAAGTAAGGTGCAAAGTGACGAGTTCAGGGTCAGAGAAATCAACACCTCTTCTGGGGACCCCCAGAGCCGGCGCAGGTGAAGATCAGACTCTGATACCACAATCCCCGGTGGTAGCCTCTCTGAACCTCGAGGGCTTCTTGCAACCTTTACAATTGGAAACATGGAGTGTCACTTTTTATGGGTGCATTGATCAAGAGACCATTTAGCTGGGAAAGAAACTGAATCATTCAGAAAGTTGAGAAGTAATGTACCCCTGGAGTGGCATTTGAGGTGGTGGTGTTTCTCGAGGGGGGCCATAGTCTACCAAGTATGCTGCTGTCACACTGAAGCTGCATGGGATAATTCTTAGCTCAGAGCTCATCGGCTTATGATGAGAGAGGCCAATACCAAAAATATTTTCTTTCTCTACCTTTGGTGTGAGGGCAACAGGAAAAGAAACGCGGATGAAGAATCCGAACGTCGCCGCCATAGATAGCGCCATCAGAAACGGGATTAATTTCATACTTGCTGCACATACCCACCGTGATAGATCAAGAGAGAACAGAGACAACATACTCATTCTACAGAAAGAATCATGACGAGACAACGCAAATACTTACAAGATCGAAGACAGAATGTGCTTCTGTTGCGAGCAGGCACCAGGAACAGTGAAGTAATCAATGTTTACGCCCTGCAATATAGTGTCCAAGTTTATACCAGAACATATGAACTGTTTGTGCGGTGTGTGTTACGTCTCTGATCTGAAGGAGGAGCAAGGTGTAGGATGGACAGAATTTTAACTCACCTTTTTGTTGGATGCAGCAAATCGAGAGGTAGCCGGAGGATATCAATGCTTGACGCCTGTCTTATTTGGAAGTCGGTCGATTGACAGGATCTCATCGTTGACCTGTGTATTTATGTATCTGCAGCGAGATTTTTGCCTGTGATTGCTCGTCGGCATCCATGGCGTAGCGTGTAGTATTGTCACGTACGGTTCACAAACTTGTTGGCTTTCATTCGCGACAAAGTCCAGCCATGTTTTCGAGTTAAAAACATTTTAGCAACCCTCCTTCGACGTAGTACATGGGACTCTCTCTCATCTACATCTACATCATCAACACTAATAATATACATAATCATAATTAAGCCTAATTACACATTACATCTAGCAGAAACCTAGTCCAACATATCCTTAAGTTCCTGAATCATGGTGGCTAATCTAGCGCACTCCTGCCTCAGTGCTTCCACGCGCTCTCATTGCTGCTCCCGCAGTTCATGGATTATCGGTTCCATCTGTTCGTCGTACGAATTCTGACGGTTCCGCTCGTTCTCTTCCATCTCGCCAAACCAGAGCTCGTGTAGGGCTTGCTGGAGTGTGCGGTGCGTGCTCTGGCTCAGCCATCGCATCCAACCGCATGAAAGTGCACCGGGACGGTGGCACGCGTAGAACTTGTGCCCGGTGTGCTCTACGAACGCCCTGTCGTAGGCCACAAATTTCCCAATGATGTGGGTTTGGCCGTCGCCGCACCCACAGAACACGAACTCATCGACTGCTCCGTTCCAGTCCGGGTCAAAGTGATCCACTGGTACTCCAAGAACCCCGATCTTCAAGAAAAACAGGAACGAATGCGTAGGTGTGAGGTCGAGAATTCAAGAAATTGTTGGGGAAAAAACAGTTACAAAAAAACCCCAAAATGCCAAATCGAGTGCAAATGATATCGAAAAAAGAAAGAACTGCACGCACCGGCATCGCTAGACTTCAAAAAGGATTGCACTCGGCCTCGTAGATCCTCGTCCGATTCCCGCCGCCGCCGCCCGCAGATGTTTCCTGGAGAGAGAAATACAGAGTTTTTTTTTGAATTTAGAAATACAGAGGTTGAAGAAACAAGAAGTGGGAGACATGGGCGAAAGTACGGTCGTGGGGGAGGGGGCGTCATTTTAATATTGGCGGCTCGGCTTCGGTGGGGCTCACCGGTCAGTGAGATAAGCTTGACAACTCACACACGCCGGACCCATAGTTTACGTCCATGGCGGAATTTTGGGTGCCCTGGTTTGTGAACGAAGGCATATCGGAACGCCGCTGCTGCTGGACAGCTAGCGCGGCGTAAATAAACGCCCATATCTACTACATGGGGGTAAACACTTTCCGAGGTACTTTTTACTTGCGCCGCCCCAAAGAAGTGCCGGGGACGGTGCATGATACTAGTCTATGTTACTATCTCCGTAATGGGTAGTATCATATTTATGGTATCATGAGGCATTGCATTTATGTAGGTGTAGACTCATTGTGTCTTGAAATCCGTTATGTTACGGTATCATATCATGATACTAATACCTCATCTCTCTTCATTTATTATTTTGCCACATCATCTTTTTGCCAACGTGGCATCTATAATACTACTTATGTTATCCCCATTGAGGCTAGTCTTAGTAGTGGACGCGTATAAACACTGTAAAACATTAAGGGGCATACGTTAATAACTATAGTAATGTGGTATGTCTTTATGTTTACATAGGGTAACATGTTCTCATTGGAAAGATAAAAAACAACGTACAATTTTAGTTTTGCAAAAAAATCTATTTGTAGTTATAAAAAATGTATCTAAATACACATAACATTTCTCATATCATTAATTTTCGTTTGATACCTAAAAAATATCACTCACATTGTATAGCCAGTGATGCATGGATATAAAGGTGGGACACTAATTTAAATTTTGCTAGTTAATTATGTGAAAGTCTGAAAGTTTGGTATAGATACATGATAACTATTGATTTAAAATACTTTTTAACGCTAACATAGATGGTTTAGTTAGCGCATTATTTTCAAAAATAATGCCAAATATTTTGCGTCCGTCGACCACATCATGCCAAGTGTCTATTATGTAGCAGCAAAGAGAAAATATGAGGAGAAGAGGAACTAGATATGAAGATAAAAATATTAATAGTAGAAGAATTGGTGTTAGGGTTAATTTAGTTTACTTTAAAATTAAGTTAAATTTTGTTCAAATTCTCACATACTCCACACTATCAAGTTCCAACTCATCTCCAAATACAATAAGAAGTCAAATGTTCAAATTCTAATGAAATTCAAATATGATCATTTACAATATCGTATCAAATCCTTATCCTACCATCATATTAACATCTGGACATTCCAAAGTAAGTGTTACACAAATACAAATGGGATTTTATACAAACTTTACAATTTGAATTGAAAGATCAATTAGTACCATATATACAGAATATGTACATATCTCAAATAAGAGAAAAGAACTTGCTAAAGAATAAAATAAACTCCTAAACTAAATCTGGATCTACATCATGATCATCTTATTCTTTGCTCCAATCTTCAATTCCTGCAAAATAAACAAAACAAGACAGCAAAGAAGAAAGCAAGAAAGCAATACTTTGTTCTTATCAACTTCTTCCCAGTAAATAAAATCTTGTGATATTCAAATGCTTTGAGTGTTATAGAAGTAGTTTGGTAACAGGGCCTGATCAACCTTGTTAGCAAATTATTTTTGTATGCATAAAGCAATTGGAGGTCATATAACCAACTCAAGTGTATCTAAAATTAAATAAGGACAAAGAAAGTTTCTGTTAATTAAAATGTTTGCCTTCACCACAAGGGAGAGGCAATGATGTTTGGAACTCGACTTCAGGATATTAAGAACTGATCTTAACATCCAATAATTGACTAGAGGGATTAATCTCAATCTTAAGGCAACATTGGATCAAGGATCATACTTGGAATATTTTGGATCATTTGAGACATCATGGATCAACTAGGCAACAAGAAGGCAACAAGGGAGATGATCCATTTGAGCAAGATACAAAGGCAACATGGGACAAAGGCAACTAATATTGATCCATGTTTATTATCTTAGGCAACAAAGGCAGCTAGTCAATCCCTCTAATCTAGTCAAGTTCCTAACTAAAAAGAAAGCCCACATCTTAAAATTTCTCTTCAAGTTATACATAATTACCCACTCCGCCACCCATAAGTTAAAAACCCGTTCAACTGGTGTAACAGAGTCCAGCACGGATACGCTACTCGCTACACGCGCCAACACACCACCTTAGGCCTTGCCCGCTGCTATAAAGATCGGAGGCACTCACCACATAGAATACATACGCACGTCTAGCTAGGCGCGCGAGACTCGTCACATCGGATCACCCAGCGCAGCCGAATCCTATGCCCGCCGCCGTACCCGACGGCGCCGCGTCCGAGTCATCTGTCGGATTAATTCCTGCTGGTGATAGTGCTCTATACGGAAACACATGATGCCGAGCCAGTCCTGCCTCCCTCTGTGCCGCTCTTTCTGCCACACTTGGACGAAACCGTCATGGATCATCGATCCGCTCGCATTGATCCTAGCTGACGCAGATCACCGTCCACGTACGTCGGAGTGAGCAGCCCTCCACGAGGGCAAGAGAGATTGAGGAGGAAGCTACGTCTGTGTACGGTACTACGTCCTCGCGTACGTCCCATCCGATCCGACGAGGCGTCAACCTCTTCTTCTGATCCTCTCGGACATGGTGAAACGGAATCGACGAACGGAGTAGCTCCATGATGTTGGTCCTTCGGTCATTAGGATGGGGATTGCGGGCTCGATTGCCACATCGCGAAGAAGAAGATGGCGTGCGTGTTCGTATACTCACGGGCGGCGTATAGTGAAGATATCTGCGACCTCGCCGAGCCTGAGGTACATGGAGAGCGCGTCCAGCCGACGCGCAATGTTGGCCACATCGTGGTATGGCAGAAGACTGCACTTAAGGTTGTGCAGGACCGCTGGCAGCATCACGCGGCCATTGCTGCTACTTCGGCGCTTCCATGCCTCGTGGAGCAAGAGGAGAGGAGACGAGAGTCATGAGCCCAGGAGGATGTGCATGTAAGTGAGTTGCTCCATGCATGAACCTGGCTATCAGGATGTACAGGTCTGACGAAATTTGTATCCTTATTATTATACTCCTCTATATGTCGTGTGTAACAGTTAGAGCAAATAAAGTTGCTACAACTCCACTGTAACTTGTTCGACGTACGTGGATTCCAACAAAATTGTTAGATGTGTGCACAAGTACATATGGTACCTCTATCAAAAAAAAGTACATATGGTACCTGTCGTGGTGGGTTGCACGGCATATCCATCAGAGATGGAAAGAAGTATGGGGCAGGCGACGATGGATGCTCGCGCGGGATTGGGTAACAAGCACGCATACACACACGAGTGACCCAGGTTCAGGGCCCTCTTGCGGAGGTAACACCCCTACGTCCTGCTCTTCTTGTTCTTATTGCTTGATCACAGAATCGGGCTACAGATGCTCCTTGAGCTGTGTTCGGGTGGCAGCCGGCTGGAAGTCCTAGCCGGCTGGAGGTTGAAGATGATGCTACTTGGGTGTTCTCGTTGCTCGTTGCCTCTTTTTGCCTCACGCAGGAGGCTCTAGCCCGCCTTATATAGGCAGCAGGCTAGGGTTTTAGGTTACAGGGAAGTTACAGATTTATCCCTATGACATCATCTACTTTTTGGCCGGCTAGAGCTCGCTGCTATGATTCTGCACAGGAGATGCCCGACAGGAAGTACTGTTCACCAGGAGCGGTTATACGGGCCTGGCCCACCCGTACGGAGCTGTCGGTTGGTGCGTCCGGCTCCAGCCCAGCCGGTCGCCTGTGTCCGGGTAGACGTAGGCGGCTTGATTCAGCCGGCTGGTTCCAGGCGGCACTGTGCAGCCGGCACTTGTTCAACCGGCTGTGGAATTCTGAAGGAATGGACCTCTTTGGGATATGGTTCATATCCCCGACACTAGCCCCCGAGATCGTGGAGTCTTGCTAGCTTGCTGGGAAGACTTCTCGATCTTCCCCTTGATCTTGCTGTTTGGGAACGTCGAGGTGGAGATAGGGCCGGCTGAAATGGAGCCTGGGTGAAGATGAGACTTGCGCGTGGGGAAAGCTCCGCGGGCATCCCTGACCTTGGCTGCATATTGTTGAAGTTGTCGTTGACTTGTTCGGCTGTGTGGAGCGGGAACAGTAGATCTTGGCGGCCCGGAATGGCCGGCTTGAGGGCCTGGGTCGTGGCTTACGTCAGCCACGTTCCCCCGTCCCGTCCGCTTGGAGGCCTTCCCGGGGATCGAGGCAGAACGCCTCGGCTTCGTCGTGGGGATCCCCTGCGGCAACCGCTCGCTTGCGGGATCCTTTGCGGACGGTTTGGCGTAACCGCACGCCACGCGTCGTGCGGATGCACGTCCCCGCCCACGGCTCCTTGCTCGTACAAAAGGGGGAAGTGGCGAACGGTTCGAGCTACCGTTCCACTCTCGTGCCTGCGCTCTGACTCCAATCTCCTCCGAGATTACCTCCTTCCCGTGCATTCTCCCAACACTTCCTTCTTCTTCGTCGACGTCGCCTCTTCTCCGACGGGGAACCGAACCTCAATGGCGAGCTCTGGAGCCTGGATGGGGTCCAGCGTTGACAGCGAGGAGCTCAAGAGGCTCCGTAGCGGGATGCTCATCGGCCGCGAAGGAGAAGTCGGGATCCGTGTTCCTGGCGACGAGGAGATTTCGCCGGTCGCGGCGGCGAACGAATCGGTGGTGTTCGCCTCGCATCTGGCGAGGGGACTGGCATTGCCGGCGAGTCCCTTCCTGCGGGAGTTCCTCAACTTCTACGGTCTGCAGCTCCACCACTTAGGGGCGAACAGCATTACGCTGCTCTCCTGCTTCGTGACCCTCTGCGAGGCATACCTGGGCCTCTGGCCCTGCATGGAGCTGTTCGGGCTGTTTTTCTTCCTCCGCGCCCAGACTAGCGGCAGGAAGCTGCGGGAATGCGGATGCGTTTCCGTGTCCACGAAGAATGTCCTTTTCCCCAAGGTTCATCTGCTCGAATCCGTCAAGAAGTGGCAGAGTAGCTACTTTTATGTTCGGAACCTCACGGCAGAGGACCGGGTTGGGCTCCCCCAGTTCAAGAACCAATCGCCCGCGGACAAGTCCTGGAACCGGAAGGCGCCCCTTGATGAAGGCCTGGAGGCGGCCGTGACGGCTCGGGTGAAGGACCTGATCGCAGGCGGCCTGACCTCCAGGGATTTGACGCTGGCTTGGCTGGCTAGGCGGGTGTACCCGTTGCAAGATAGAGCGCACAAGATGTGCTTTTATTCGGGTCTCCGAGACCCCACCCGGGCTTGCGTGGAAGCCTGGGGCCGGGTGAGTTGCGACGCTGGGCCGGCCAGGTGATCACCGACGCGATTGAGCGGAAGTGGCAGTTCGGCGTGGAGCCGTTTCACGCGCGCGCGCGCTCCGGTGGTTAGTTCCTTCCGCCCTTTCTTGTCGCGCATTCCTTCGAGCCGGTTGTGTACTTATCCGGCTGGCGCCTCTTTGCAGATTTGCGATCTTCAGAGGGCCGAAGACCTTGACGTCGTCTTCGGGGCGGACCGGCCCGCTCCCCCCCAGGAGGAGCGGGCGGACCCTAGCGAGGAGAGTGCCTCCGACGAAGAGGCAGACAGCGAAGAGACCGCCTCGGACGCTGAGGCGGGTGGTGATTCCCCCCTTGCACCAGATGCGGGGAAGCGGCCGGCTAGGCACGACGACTCCACGGAGTCGTCTGATGACAACGACGTGTCGAGGATGATGTGATGGCGGTCGCGCCGGGGCGAGCCCCGTCGCGGCCGACTCTGATTCTGACCGGGCCGCCCACGGGGGCCCGGGCTTGGAGCGCGGCGCAGCGGCGCCGGCTCCGGCTCCCCGTGGTAAGTCTCCCGCATCCGACTTCGCCGAACAAAACAGCGGCGGGGGCGTGCGGATATTTGTCGATCTCTCCAGTAGCTCCGAGCCGGATTCTGAAGGTTCTTCTTCCGTGCCAGCCTCCAAGCCGGGCGTGTCCAGCCGCAGGACGAAGGAGCTGGAGGCGAGCATCCGGAAGGCTCGGTCGTCGCCCTCTCCCCAGATCGTAAAGGAGAGGCGGTCGAAGACGGCCGCCGACTCAGATGCGGGCGAGAGCGTCCGCAAGCGAGGCGGGTCGTTCATGAAGCGGGGCGCGCCCCCCGCAAAGAAGCTTTCTTCAGTGTACAGCCGGCCGACCACGGCCGGCTTGACGCCCGCCGGGAAATCGATAGCGGAGAAAAAGGTGGATGCCATCGTGGAAGAAGCCTTGGCCAAAGTCGCGGCAGAGCAGAAGGAGGCAGGATGCGGAGAGGGCGGAATCTCTCGCCGGCGGAACCAGCGTCCAGGTGGTTAATCCTACTCTTGCTGTGATCCTGGTTACGACTTGAGCATTGAAGATATGGAAAAGGCTATTTACGCGGAGCTGGCACAGGCGGATTTGATCCGGGAGGCGATGGACGCCAAGATGGCCGCGAAGCAGCTGGCTGCTGCCAAGGCGGCTGAGGAGAAGGCGGGAGCGGGCGCGGACGCCGGCAAGACCGCGGAGGCCGGTGTTGTGGTTGGAGTGGTGCCGGCCCCTACAGAGCGGGGATGGACTGCCGTTCCTGCGAAGGGCGGGGAGGTGCTCTCGGAGGCGGGAAGCGCCTGCCCGACGATGCGCCGGCTCCTCCGCCAAAGCGCTTGAAGAGGAGGAAGCCCGTGGAACTGGGCTCGCGCGACGGGTAAGTTTGTCCTGAGCGGAAATCTTGCAGCCTGTACTTCTTGGTGGTGACGCTTTCTTCGTTTTGCAGAGCGCCGCTTCCAATAGTGGAGGCGGCGCCCGTCGCGATGGAGGAGTCGGCCTCGGTGCCTGCCACCGAGGCCCCTGTGATGCAAGCGGCTGGCCCGCCTCCCGAGGCGGTGACGGTGGAGGCGGACCTGGGGCCGGACAGCCGGGCGCTGGTGGACGCAGCTCCCCTCGTGGTCGACTTCGACCCTCCGGTTTCAGGCAGTGGCACCGAGGCGTCGGTGGATGCTTTCAAGACAGTTCTCCGGCCCGGCGCCGGGGCCGGAGATCTCGCCTTCCCCACTCCTTCCTTGTCAGTGGTCGAGACGGCCAAGGACAAGGCCATAGCGGGGGCGACGGCTTCGCTCCCTGGTCCTCGCCAATCAATCTTGGTGTCTTCTCCTCCGTATTCCGGGCCGGTGCCGGCTCTGCCCGACGCATCGGGGAGGTTCCCCCTCGCCGCGCTGGTGGAGCAGAAGGCTCAGGAGAATTTGGCCAACATAACGTTGCTCCGCTCCTCAATAGAGTATGGCTTTGCTGAGGCGGCTAAGGAGACGACATTGCTCAAGCGAGAGCTTGAGGCGGCCAAAGGTTTGGTTTCCTTTCTCGCTCGCATCTTCTGTCTTGGCGTTTTGTATTTTTCTTGCACGGCTTGGTCTGATGATGAGTCGGTCCCCTCAGGCGACACCACCTCCCGCGCCGGCTTGGAGAGGCAGCTGAAGAAGAAGGACGCCGCCCTGGCGTTGGTCAAGGCCGATCTCCAGACGGCGGAGAAAACGTCGGAGGAGCGCCGCCTGGAGGTCGTCCGGCTGGGCGAGGAGGCGAAGAAATTGCGGGAAGCCGAGCAACAATGGAGGCAGGGCGAGGTCGAGTCGCTCCGCAAGAATGCGGATGAGCTGCGGAACCAGCTGAAGGAGTCCGTCGAGTCCAACGACCAGATCGTCCAGGCGGCCAAGGCGCGTGAACTCGAGCATGAGCAGCTGGTGGGCGGCCTGATCAAGGAGGTCGAGCGCGTGAACGAACTTATCCTCGGTAAGTGAGGTCTCTTTCTTCTTGATTTCTTGCTTGGGGTCTTCTACTCGGCCTCACCGGTTTGAACTGCAGGCCTTTATCCCGAGGTGGATGCGCAAATCCAGAAAGACGCCGCCTAGGCGCATTCCCGGCCGGAGTCCTCTGGTGCCGCTGCTGGGTCCGCTCCGACCGCCTCCTCCCGTCTTCTCCGATTTGGCCAAGAGTTCAAACGGCTGAAGGAAGCGGCCGACGGCGTGCTTGAGAACCTATGGCCGGATGCCCCCTTGCCAACCGCTCTCCACGACTTGCGCGTCCGGCTTGAAGGGGCGCCAGCCGGCATCGACGAGCAGGTGGAGATGGCGGCGCGCGGAGGCACCGACATGGCATTGGCCTTGGTGAAGTCATGGTATCCGAGCGTGCAGATGAGCATGCTGGTGGGTGGCTTTCGCACGGGAACGTCCCTCGCGAGCCTGCGTCCGGAGATCTTCATGGCCTCAGGGAGAATTGCCGAGGCGGTGGACTTGACGAAGTTGGTGCCTGCCGAGCCGTCCGCGATGGCCCAGCCGACTGAAGGCGCTGGAGCCGGCAACGCTGCTGCCGCCTCCGATGCCGCTGCTATCTGATTTGTTTGCTCCCCCGGAATGCCGGGCGTATTTGTCGTTCGTTCTGTTAACTGTCCTGACACTTATCTGTCTTGTTATTTTGGGTGTCCTTGATGACTGCCTTGTAAACTCGCTATTCTGCTTCCTGTCGTTGATTGCTATCTATGTGATGTCGTTTTCTCTGTGATTGCTGGGCCTTTGTGCCAGAACTCGTGTTTGTTTTGGTGATGATAATCACCATGCCTAGCCCCGAATTTGGGCCGGCTTGAGCATCGAGCCGGGTCGAAATTTTATGTCCTTTGCTTGTTTGTGTTTTTCTTTCACCGTCATGATATCGTGCAGCCCCCGAGTCCGTGACTGGGGTGTTGTAAACGTGCGTCCGGGTCTACGGAGCCGGCTTGCCGGCTGCGCAGCCCCCGGGAATTTTCTGCCGGCTGACGGCGTGGCAGCCCCCGAGTCCGTGACTCGGGGTGTTGTAGATGTGCGTCCGGGTCTGCGGAGCCGGCTTGCCGGCTGCGCAGCCCCCGGGAATTTTCTGCCGGCTGACGGCGTGGCAGCCCCCGAGTCCGTGACTCGGGGTGTTGTAGACATGCGTCCGGGTCTGCGAGCCGGCTTGCCGGCTGCGCAGCCCCCGGGAATTTTCTGCCGGCTGACGGCGTGGCAGCCCCCGAGTCCGTGACTCGGGGTGTTGTAGATGTGCGTCCGGGTCTGCGGAGCCGGCTTGCCGGCTGCGCAGCCCCCGGGAATTTTCTCGGCTGACGGCGTGGCAGCCCCCGAGTCCGTGACTCGGGGTGTTGTAGACATGCGTCCGGGTCTGCGGAGCCGGCTTGCCGGCTGCGCAACCCCCGGGAATTTCTGCCAGCTGACGGCGTGGCAGCCCCCGAGTCCGTGACTCGGGGTGTTGTACGTGCATCCGGGTCTGCGGAGCCGGCTTGCCGGCTGCGCAGCCCCCGGGAATTTTCTGCCGGCTGACGGCGTGGCAGCCCCGAGTCCGTGACTCGGGGTGTTGTAACTGCGTCCGGGTCTGCGGAGCCGGCTTGCCGCTGCGCAGCCCCCGGGAATTTTCTACCGGCTGACGGCGTGGCAGCCCCGAGTCCGTGACTCGGGGTGTTGTAGACATGCGTCCGGGTCTGCGGAGCCGGCTTGCCGGCTGCGCAGCCCCCGGGAATTTTCTGCCGGCTGACGGCGTGGCAGCCCCCGAGTCCGTGACTCGGGGTGTTGTAGATGTGCATCCGGGTCTGCGGAGCCGGCTTGCCGGCTGCGCAGCCCCCGGGAATTTTCTGCCGGCTGACGGCGTGGCAGCCCCCGAGTCCGTGACTCGGGGTGTTGTAGACATGCGTCCGGGTCTGCGGAGCCGGCTTGCCGGCTGCGCAGCCCCCGGGAATTTTCTGCCGGCTGACGGCGTGGCACCCCCGAGTCCGTGACTCGGGGTGTTCTAGATGTGCGTCCGGGTCTGTGGAGCCGGCTTGCCGGCTGCGCAGCCCCCGGGAATTTCCTGCCGGCTGACGGCGTGGCAGTCCCCGAGTCCGTGACTCGGGGTGTTGTAGACATGCGTCCAGGTTTGCGGAGCCGGCTTGCCGGCTACGCAGCCCCCGGGAATTTCCTACCGGCTGACGGTGTGGCAGCCCCCGAGTCCGTGACGGGGGTGTTGTAAACGTGCATCCGGGTCTGCGGAGCCGGCTTGCCGGCTGTGCAGCCCCCGGGAATTTTCTGGCGGCTGACGCGGTGGCAGCCCTCGAGTCCGTGACTCGGGGGTGTTGTAAACGTGCGTCCGGGTCTGCGGAGCCGGCTTGCCGCCTGCGCAGCCCCCGGGAATTTTCTACCGGCTGACGGCGTGGTAGCCCCCGAGTCCGTGACTCGGGGTGTTGTAAACGTGCGTCTGGGTCTGCGGAGCCGGCTTGTCGGCTGCGCAGCCCCCGGGAATTTTCTGCCGGCTGACAGCGTGGCATGCCTTTTGCCTCTCGGCTTTGCCGTTTTTGCGTCAGTGGCCGCATGTCGCTTGGATATGGGACGCTGACGGTTGAGATACCGTCGGGTCCCCTTATAAATAGCAGCGCGTGTGCGTCTTCCTTACTTCGTATTCTCTTCCACCTCGCTCCTTCTCCTCACCTAAGCATGGCGCCGAAGAAAGAGATCGAGTTGGGGACTCCCGCTATGGCAAAGCGCGGCCGTGGTCGTCCGCCGAAGAAGGACGCTGGCGAGTCCTCCGCCGCGGCAACCAAGCGCGGCAGAGGTCGGCCGCCCAAGCTCGGACGCGGGGTGGTGGAGATGTCGCTGCTGCGGTGGCTGGGGGCGAACGGAGCCCCCTCCCGCTCGCTCGGAATCTCCTGCAGGTGCCTTCTGGGACGAGTTCCCCATCTCGGAGTTTCTCCTGACGCTTTACGAGCCCATCCAGCGCGTTCAGTGGCTCCCTCGAGCCGTCGGCGATGCGTTGGAGGGGGAAGGCCCTTCACATTCCTTCTTCATCGGGTTGGAGCTCGCCAGGGCCCCTGGAGGTGCACGCTCGCGTCACTGTCAGCCAAGAGGGTGGGAAGATTCGCCGGCGGGCTGAGTTCTTCTCTGGCTGGAAGGCCTTTGCCAAGTTCTTCCGCCTGGAGCCTCCCTTCATCCTCCATTTCCAGCTGAAGCGCTAGACCGGGGTCCTCCACGTCAAGGTCTTCGACGGCTCCCTGTGCCTCAAGGGTGGGAGGAGAGCGATGACGATATGACTTCGCCTCCCGCTTAGCTTTTAGGTTGTCCTGTAGCCGGCTCAGACCGTGTGCGAGGTTGTCCGCCTGTGGACTTCCTTCTTTTGCTTATGTAACCTGCTTCCGGCTGTAAGCCTTTATCAATGACATCGAATGCTTTTCGGCTTTGCTCTTGCATTTGTGTGATGGTGGCCGGCTTGATCTTTCACGCGTTGGCCGGGTTGAAATCTCCAGGGCCGGGAGGCGGAGTTTTGTGTGGGAAATGAAATGACGAAGTGGTTAGCTTGCTCTTTCGTTTATGGGGAGTACTTTTTACTTTGCTCAGCTCAGTTTCACACTCGCCTGTAGCCTTTCCCGCCGCCATTCGTGTGCGCTTCACCGTCCAGCGGGATCATGCACACTACTATAACGTTAGGATCCGGTTTGTTGGGCCAGAGTTTTCTCAGCCGGCAACGATTTCTGTTTCTTACGTCTTTCACATACAGTCAGCCTCCAGCTTATTCTCTTGCCGGCCTTAACCGGATCCGAAGAGTTAGCCGT
>QRDG01000150.1:4980963-5006011 GCA_012064385.1 Puccinellia tenuiflora | reverse complement strand
CTACATTGCATGGGAACCCAAGGTCTCCAAACTATTTCGAGTCTACAAGGTGCCGCAAGACAAATGAGTTGACCTCGCATCCCTCGAGTTCGAAGGCTATGCGCAACTATGGTGGGAACAACTCCAAGCCTCCTTTGAAGACCCAATCGACACATGGAATGACATGAAGAAGGAAATGCACAAGCGCTTTGTGCCACATCATTATGCGCGAGATTTATACAAGAAGCTACAAGAACTTAAGCAAGGTCTCAAGACGGTCGACGAGTACTACAAGGAGATGGAGTCCACTCTCTCCCGCGCACACATTGTAGAGTCCGAGGAACAATCAATGGCACGCTTCTTGAACGGCCTCACGTACCCCATCAAGAAGATAGTGGAATTCCAACCTTATGAGAACCTTGTTGAGCTCGTTCATCAAGCCATGAAGGCCGAGCGCCAAGTCGCCGAAGAGCTCAAGTATGTCAAGGCCAAGTCCTTCTTCGCCACTAGAGCTTCATCATCAACACAACCCATGACTCAAGTCCAAGCTCAAGGCAATGCCAAAAGTTCTACACCGCAACCCACTACCACCTCCAAGAAGACGACGCCCTCACCGCAAGCCGCCAAGTCATATATCACGTGCTACAAGTGTGGAGGTCAAGGGCACAAGTCATTTGAATGCACTAACAAGAAGGTGATGATCGTCAATGACAATGGAGACTATGAGTCTATGAGTGAAGATGAGTACCACGCATTGAACAAGGTGGCCACGATGCAAAGCTTGGATGACGCCGATGACTACATCTATTGTGATGGTGATCCCAACCCCACTCTAGTTGTCACTCGAGTCTTGACTACAATCAACCAAGGTGATGACGCTCAAAGATGCAACTTGTTCCAAACCAAGGCCGGCATCAACGGCAAATCAATCAAGGTAATCATTGATGGTGGGAGTTGTCACAACTTGGCAAGCAAGGAGCTATGTGAGAAACTCAACTTGACGTACAAGAAGCACCCCAATCCTTACCATGTGCAATGGCTTAGTGACTCCGGCACCGTGAAGATCCAACACATGGTTCAAGTATCCTTCAAGATTGGCTCTTACGAGGACACGGTGGATTGTGATGTGGTACCCATGTCAATTTGCCACTTACTTCTTGGCCGCCCTTGGCAATTTGACAAGGCCGCTACTCATGATGGGCGCACCAACTACTATAGCTTCAAATGGAACAATAAGATCCTAGTGCTCCGCCCAATGACTCCAAGCCAAATTATCGCCGACAATGCCAAGACAATTGTAAGAGCGCAAGAAAAACAATCCTCTAGTGAGTTGAGTGGTGAGAGAGCGAACCACATTCACGTGAGTGAGAGCCACAAGCCAAATGTGAGTGAGAAAGGGAAAAGAGTGAGTCCCGGCGTAGTCTTGTTAGCCAACCCATCCACTTTCCACTTCGTGCTTTTATGCAAAGGAGATGGCAAAGACACTAACGACTTAACCCAAGTTCCTCCGTCTATGTTTTTTATCTTGCAGGAATTCAAAGATGTTTTTCCGGATGAGCTACCTCAGGACTTCCTCCCCTCCGTGGAATCGAGCATCGCATCGATCTCATTCCCGGCGCCCCTTTACCCAATAGAGCGCCTTACCGCACCAACCCCGAGGAGACAAAGGAGATCGAGCGCCAAATTCAAGAACTCCTCGCCAAGGGACATGTTCGTGAAAGCTTGAGTCCGTGCGCCGTTCCGGTCATCCTCGTCCCCAAGCAAGACGACACACTCTGAATGTGCATGGATTGCCGTCCCATCAACAATATCACGGTGAGGTATTGACACCCTATCCCACGACTTGATGACATGCTAGATGAGCTTAGTGGTGCCACTATCTTCTCCAAAATTGATTTGAAAAGTGGCTATCACCAAATCCGTATGCATGAAGGAGATGAATGGAAAACCGCATTCAAAACAAAACTTGGTCTTTATGAGTGGCTTGTCATGCCCTTTGGTCTTTCCAATGCTCCTTCAACATTTATGCGTCTTATGAATCACGTCTTGCGCACTTTCATTGGCAAGTTTGTGGTTGTCTACTTTGATGACATCCTCGTTTATAGCAAATCTTTGCATGAACATGTCGACCATGTGAAGCAAGTTTTGTTGGCCCTTCGTAATGCCTCGCTTTTTGCCAACCTCAAGAAATGCACCTTTTGCACCGACAAACTTGTGTTTTTGGGTTATGTGGTTTCTTCCAAAGGGATTGAAGTTGACACCTCTAAGATTGAGGCAATCACAAATTGGCCACCGCCAACGAATCTTGCTCAACTTCGTAGCGCCCTTGGTTTGTTTGGGTTTTACCGTCGCTTTGTGAAAGATTTTAGCACAATTGCTTGCCCATTGAATGAGCTTACCAAGAAGAATGTACCTTTCATTTGGGGCAATGCTCAAGAATTGGCTTTCAATGAACTCAAGAAGAGATTGACCGAGGCTCCTTTACTTGCTTTGCCGGATTTCTCCAAAACTTTTGAACTTGAGTGTGACGCTAGTGGCCTTGGCATCGGTGGCGTCCTCATGCAATGTGGCCGTCCCGTTGCCTATTATAGCGAAAAACTTGATGGTGCTCGCCTAAACTACCCAATCTACGACAAGGAACTCTATGCCTTAGTCCGTGTTTTGGAAGTATGGCAACACTACCTTTGGCCAAAAGAGTTTGTTATCCATTCCGATCATGAATCATTGAAATATTTGAAAACCCAAGCCAATTTGAACAAAAGGCATGCCAAATGGGTTGAATTCATCGAGTCTTTTCCCTATGTGGTGAAGTACAAAAAAGGCAAGGACAATATAGTTGCGGATGCTCTTTCCCGCAAGATGATCTTACTCACACAACTTGAAATCAACGTTTTGGGTCTTGATAACCTTAAAGAACTCTATGCTTCCGATTCTTTCTTTGGTCCTATCTTTACAAAGTGCACAATTGACAAAGGATGCAATGATTTCTACTTGCACAAGGGTTTCTTGTTTAAGGCTAACAAACTATGCATTCCCGAGTCCTCGCTCCGTTTGTTACTTCTACAGGAATCACATAGTGGAGGCCTCATGGGACACTTTGGACGTGACAAGACACTTGCCATGCTATCGACACACTACTTTTGGCCACGGATGACGCGTGATGTGGAGCGCTTGGTGCGCCGTTGCCCAACTTGCCTCAAAGCTAAGTCCACTTTGAACTCTCATGGTCTTTATATGCCTTTACCAATACCACACACACCTTGGTCCGACATTAGCATGGATTTCGTCTTAGGATTACCTCGAACAAAAAATGGCAAAGATTCAATATTTGTCGTTGTCGATCGCTTCTCTAAAATGACACACTTTATTCCTTGCAATAAGACCAACGATGCTTCACACATTGCAACTTTGTTCTTTAGGAAATCGTTCGTCTACATGGAGTGCCGAAGACCATTGTTTCGGACCGAGATGTCAAGTTCACAAGCTACTTTTGGAAGGCATTGATGTCCAAGCTAGGAGTCAAGCTCCTCTTCTCCACCACTTACCACCCACAAACCGATGGCCAACCGAGGTGGTGAATCGAAGCTTATCAACTCTCCTTCGCGCATTAATCAAGCCAAACCTCAAAGGCTGGGAGGAATGCATACCGCACGCCGAGTTCGCCTACAACCGTGCCTCCCACCGGGCAACCAAGCGAAGCCCGTTTGAGGTTGTCTATGGGTTCAACCCCAACACCGCCCTAGACATCCTCCCACTTCCTCTACACGAGCGCACCGACATGGACGTCGACAAAAGAGCCGACTACATGAAGACATTACATGAGTCAACACGAGCAACTCTAGAGGAGCACACAAAGCACCAAGCTACCAAGATCAACAAGTTGAAGAAGCCCATGGTATTCGAAGAAGGAGATCTTGTGTGGCTACACCTCCGCAAGGACCGTTTTCCGGATGAAAGAAAATCCAAGCTTGCTCCTCGCGGTGACGGACCTTCAAAGTGCTCAAGCGCATCAACGACAACGCATACAAGATCGACATCCCAACCTCAAAGTACTTGGTGCATGACACGTTCAACGTCGCCGACCTATCCCCTTTCCACGGAGACGCAAGCGTTCAAGAGGATGACGAGTCGAAGACGACTCTTTCCGAAGGGGGGGGGGAGATGATGTAGCCCCACATGTGGACAACACCATGGACACCACGCCAAATGGCCCAATGAAAAGATCAAGAGTCAAGGCTCTTCATGAAAAGGTGACCTCGCTCCTCTCGATGTGTGATCTCGACCTTCCTTTGAATGGTTTGCTACTTCATGCCGGTACCTTGTGCATACTCAGGATCCACTCGGATGATGACCCACAATGGAGTCAAGGAGATGACCAAGAGAAGGTCCAAGATGATGGAGAAGATGAACAAGAGGAGATCCAAGAAGATGGGCAAGAAGAGGAGGAAGGAGGCGAAGACAGGGTGGCCGGCCTCCCAGCCGGCCTAGGCCTACCCCAAGGCCGGGCTCCAACCCGAGGCGGCTGGCCTCCCAACCGGCCCAGGCCGGTCCCCAGGCCGGGCTCCCACCAGAGGCCGCCGGCCTCCCTACCGGCCCAGGCCGGGCCACACCCCGACGCTGCCGGCCCCCGTGCCGGCCTCCCAGCCGGCCTCCCGGCCGGCCTAGGCCGGTCACCCACCTGAGCCGGCCGGCCTCCCAGCCGGCCTAGGCCGGCCCCCAGGCCGGTTCCCCACCAGTGCCAGCCGGCCTCCAGGCTGGCCTAGGCCGGTCCCTAGGCCGGTTCCCCTCCTTCCTGCCCCGTTTTGTAATAGACTATAAATAGCTTTCCACTTTCCCCATTCGAAGGTTAGACTGAATTTGAGACTTGTGTGAGCTATGCTCCTCCTCCCTCGTAGCTAGGGTTCCTCGTTGAGGATGGATCTTGTTGTTGCTACTCTTTCACTGAGGTGTCTCTAGTAGTGCAAACCAATCTTTCACTGCGGTGATTCTGTTGGATCGGTGGACCGGCCGATAAGAGCAATCGGTTTCAACAAGAGTAAGTTTGGATTTGATTCTTCGATCCAAAGGCTGCCTTTTTGAGGGTTTGTTGTTGGGTGGAGTTCTCAGCAGGATTCGCTAATTATCCTTGCGTTTTGCCCACGAATCTCCCTCGCTACCCCTCCGTGTTCTTCGTGTTCATCCCCTTTTCCACTCAAATCCGTGAAGATCAGGCCTAGCCCTACATCACTGCACAAAACCGATTCCGAACCGAAAAAGGGACTAGGTCTAGTCTAGTCGGAATTCAACTATTTCTCTTTGCATTAGCTAATTCTTAATCTAACAAAACCCGACTCTAAACAATGTCCTCACTGGGGTATTTAATTAGGATTAGAGAGTATTTTGGCCTGCTTATAGGGTGGTTGAACCAACTTTACGTATGTATTGGATTATGTTTTATGATACTTTGGATTTGTATATTTTATTGATTAATTTTTTAATTGTGTTTAGTCAATGTCTTTGGTTAATAATATAATGTGAGGACATGTTTTCACAATTGAAAAATGATGGTCGGAAGCTCTCCTGAAAGATGGAAATTTGCGTAGAAAATTACATCATAATTCTAAGTACTCATGAAATGACAATAAAATGGGTCAAATCAGGAAAAGTGGAAGACATGAGGTCATTGTTGATTATTTTTACTCTGTGTGGACACCTTCTGTGTTGACATAGACTATATTACCATCGATTTTGACCATGAGCTATCTTCAGAGTTATTTCAGAACTTCTCCTATCTTGATTATTTTTTGTAGGATTATTCATTTGAAAATTTTCTCGCATTTAACAAAACCTGTTAGACGATTTTTTTTTTACAAAATATCTTGCAACCAAAAGCAGGACGAGGTTTCGAACTGGTGACTACATTATATCAATAAACCAAAGCAAAGTGATATCTTAAGATCAATCTAATCTTTGCATTTTTATTGTACATGTTATCATACTGATGGTTTTACTTTAGATATAGCATATTGCAAGTGCGAGAAGTCAATCCAGCCCATTGATCACAAATTTTAATTATTCAGAATTTTGGAAGGAGAGTCGAGTTTAATTTGACACATAATTAAGTTGTGCTTTAATCCACCTAGAGTGAACCTTGATGATATTTATTTGGTCAAATAAATAACTATTCTCATTGATTAATTTGAACTATTTTGGACAATTGAAACTTGCATATTCATATTAAAAAAATATGTTAAACATTTTTTTACATTCTTACAATGGGGGATGGGGGCGATCGCCCCCCCCCCCCACCCCCAAATGATCCTAATTAAATAAGGATATATGTTTTTTACTACGTCATATCTAAATTTATAACCGTCATTTGCCACTGCGCGTGGGAAGAGGGCCGTCGTTAGGATCGAACGCCCAACATCGAGCGAGATGGTATCGCTGTTCAGGCGATTGAACGAACAGGGAAAAAGTTACGAGATGTCAAATGACCATACTACCCTCACAGGGACCAATAGTGGATGTTGAGAGAGGTACCAATTTTAAGCCAGGAGGCACTAGTACCTCCCAAGGGAGAATGGTGGTGGTTGTTATGCGTCGCCGATCACTTTGGCAATGCTATATTCTTTCTCTATTTTCTGGTCTTTTTGTTTGTGTATTTTTCATATCTCTACTAGTATTTAACATTATGCTTGTTGTAAAATTCAGACGTAATTGTTATCGTCTTAACATTAATATATTTCCTTTATTGAAAACAAGTTCTCTCATGTCATCGTTGTTGGCGCAGTCTCCCATCGTTTTTTATTAGTGTATTGTTCTGCTTTCTTTTTGAAAATAATAATATATTGTTCTGCTTGTTGTTGTTCCTTTGGACCAAAATTCTTTCTGTAATATAAGACAAAAGTAGATTTATTTTTGTCAGGAGACTTTCATGCGTCACAACTTATATCAAGCAACGCGAACCTAACAAGGTTTAAACTAAAATAAACCTGTGCACTTACATATATACTCCCTCCGTTTTAAAATATAAGATGTTTTAGTTTTTGTCCACATTCATATATGTTTACATGTATTTAGACATGTTTTAGTGTGTATGTTCACTTATTTGGGTCCACACCTAGTCAACATGTGAGGAAGTTTTTTCGCAAAAAAAAAAACATGTGAGGAAGTTAAAACATCTTATTTTTATATTTAGGAACGGAGAGAGTATGTCGTTTTAATTTCATAGTGCGCACGTGCACACGGAGTCCAGCCTTAATCTCTTATTATGGCCGGGGTCTGACTGTTCGTTTCCCTTGCTGCAACTTTCCTATCGAGTGTCGGCCGTCACTAACAAAGTGAACGAGTTCTGTGGCTGTCACCAAACCCCTGGTAGCTAATTTTCAGCTCAATCAATCCAGTTGCCCTATTCAATGGCATGGCATGCATAGTTGCATACCCTATCTGACCCGACCTGTCGCCGGAAGACGGAGAAAACCGGCCGGGTGCAAGCTGTGCAGGCAGGGGAATGTTATTATCAAGTCGGCATGCCCGGTAGGCGGTAGCAGGACAAGGACACGTACTACACGACTCGCCCACCATCGGGTTCTCACTCGATCGCCATCTTGCTCGCGTCGAAGAATCAATGCACAGAAGAATCAAGCTGCCTGCTGCTGCTTCCACGCCGTTTCGCCCGTGGAGAGGGGGCAGAAGCCGACACCTCCGCTTGACTACTCCGGCCGGACGGACTCGCGGAGCTTCTCGGCGATTTCTCCCGGTCAGCGATCGAGTCGTGCAGAAAAGCGGCGGCAGCGCAGCAACGAGGAAGCGAAGCCTGGGCTGGTTTTGTTCCGAGACGGCTGTCCGGCCGGCCGGCGTCGGCGGGGCAGCACAAGCGATCGAGGAGACGATCGCCTCCGATCGTGCATGCATGGAAGAAAACAAAAGGGAGGAGAAAGAAGAGTAGAACTGACATCGACCCGACTACTACTACTAGTACTAGTAATAGATCCCGTAGTCTGGATGGAATCTCATTCACTCTGATTTCTTCTTGTCTTTGTCTTTTCCGTTGGAGATCGGCTATCACTCTCCCGTCACTTTCATCATTTTTAAAGCCAGATACGACTAGTTTCTGTGGACAGTCAATGTAGAACTACAGATAGATGCATGCCATTTGGTGTAGAGTGGATCGGTCTTAGGGTGTGTTTGGTTGAGGAACGAAGTGGAATGGAATGTCATGGCTTCATTCTTGAGGAGTGGGTCGGTTTCATTCTTATGTTTGGTAGATGCAAAAAAATGGAATGGGTTGAGTACATTCTTAAGTTTGGTAGGAGAGTGGGAATATGAAGAATCTGATTCAGCTCACCCTTGGTGAGATTACCTCCTACTGTATATGATGTAAATCAGCCAAACAAATACAACTCTATTAATTTGCGTAACATACTCCCTCCGTCCAAAAATAAGTGTCTCAAGTTTGACAAAAAGTGAATGTATCTATATATGAAACATGTCTAGATACCTCCACTTTTGAACAAACTTGAGACACTTATTTTGGACGGAGGGAGTATAATTTAATATTTCGGCAGCATTTCGTTTGTATTTTCAACACAAATAATCAACATTATACAACAGCAAGAATATACACATATATAAGATCACATATAACACAATTTTCAACAGAAATATCATAAGGTAGCAACAATACCACATAAAGTTCAACAAAGTTCATTACAGTCCATACATGTTTAGTCCAAAAGCAAACATAACCGAAGTTCATTAAATGCCAAGTCCACATAACAGCCATACATCCATATCAAGTTACACTCAAAAGTTTTTGGCCACATACCTACTCACCCAAACCACCTTGTTAGATAGGCTAAGCGACATGAAAGCTCTTATGGTTTTGGGATTGTCAACAAGATGAGCATAGTAGTGAGCAAGTTCTCCTTCATCAAATCCTGGAATTTTGGAGATAACATCCCAAAGGTCATCTGGTATAGCACTGTCATCTCCACCAGACTTCATAAGCGCTTCAGCTACAAGTTTGAACCCATCTTGGAGAGTGGTCACTAATGCGTCATCTTCAATTTGCACTATCTTAGCTTTCTTTTTTGGTGGTCCTTTGGAAGAAGACGACTCACCAATATTTGGTGATATGTTCACCTCACTATTTTCCTCCTCTTCTATGTCAATAGAGAGGGCATCATTCCCAGATTTAGCATACTTACCCGTTGCCGTAGTTGTCCCAAATATTGTCTCCATGGCATGATAGTGTTCAATAGGGGTATTCAAGTAGGGAATATCAGGTTTGTTGTGCTACACAAAATGGGCAAGTAATTAGAAAATGTAGATACAACATGGGATGATAGGGTTTAATAAAGTTATTACCGTACAATGACCCGTATAGTGTTCGTCGCTGAGCCGAATAGTGGAAGTATCCTCATCCCATAGAGCTCCACTCAAATTCTTCAACTGGACTAGCCTACCCCAAATCTTCCTCCACTTCTTCAGATGGTTGCTAACCTGGTCCCCGGTGATAGCTAGCTTGAAGTGCTCATTCAAAACGCAGCACATTGATTATGATGCGCAATCCTGAAACCAGATGAAGTTCTCTTCCCACTAGCAACTAGGTCAGCCAAAAAGCCCAACATCTTGGTGGTCATGGAGACGGTCCACACAGCCTGTCCACTTTTGCCGGTGCTCCCAGTTACAGCGACGACTTCAACGGGTTCCATCTCTGTCCAGCAAAACAAAAGGTTGCAAACAATGGATCAGATCATCACAAAAACATGGGTTCAAGTAAAAACATGTGCAATCTGTCCAGCCAAACAAAAATGAGCAAAAGAAGGTCTAAATCATCACAAATACATAGTTTCAACATAGTAAATGGTACAATCTGTCCAGCCAAACCAAAATGAGCAAAAGAAGGTCTAAATTATCACAAATACATAGTTTGAACATAGTAAATGGTACAATCTGTCCAGCCAAACAAAAATGAGCAAAAGAAGGTCTAAATTATCACAACTACATAGTTTCAACATAGTAAATGATACAATCTGTCCAGCCACTCATAAGGTTCCAAATAAAGGATTACAACATCACAAATACATGGTTTGAACTTAACAAATGGTACAGATACATGGTTCGAACATAAAGTAGGTCACACTCATTAATTTCCATACATGGCCTGCCTATCTTGCCACATTTGTGTGGCAATTTGTTCCGATAAAGCTACAATTGCCCTATGGTCTCGTGTTTGTTGCCTTGATGACCGAATTGGTTGGGTGGTCCATGTCACCTTCGGTATAATAAACTCATCAATCCCTTGAGAGAGTGCATAATTGTGAAGAATGCAACAAACAACAACAATGTCGACTTGCACCGGGAAAGGAAAGAATGGTTTGGCATCATCTAAAATTTTGAAACGCCTCTTGAGAGATCCAAAAGCCCGCTCTACAGTAATCCGTAGAGATGAGTGCCTAAGGTTGAATAGCTCCTTTTCATTTTGGACCGGATTGCTACCCCACTCATTCAAATGGTACCTCACAGTACGAAAAGGTGGCATGAAACCTGTCTTCGCTCCATATCCGGCATCAACTAAGTAGTATTTTCCTAGCAAATTAAAACAAAAATTGGTGAAAATGGTTTGCACTAGTATATGGACAATTGTAGGCCTCTCTCACGACCTAGTGCATCGGCTAAAACAGTAGCATCATGTGCTGACCCTTCCCAACCAGCCATCACATATGTAAAGCGAAGGTCAAAATGAACCGCTGCCATTACATTTTGAGTAGTAAAGGCCTTTCTACCACGAAACGCATGCTCCACGTCTTTGGTAACAGATGCTCGCACATGTGTGCCATCGATAGCTCCAATACAGTCCTATATAGTGAATATATTAATTTCCATGTCGGAAAGTCTAGATAGGTAAGGAATTGTTTGTGAAAATACCTTAAAATATGGGTCAAAGCGATGATTTCCTGCAATTTTTGTTGGGATCTCCAATGATGGTGGCCTGATATAATCATTACGCAACTCTCCTATAGCGTGAAGGACACGCCTAAAATAGAAGCTGATTGTGTAGAATGATCTACCAAAATTGGTAGCAACAACCCTATTCCAAAGGTTATGTCCAATAGTATGCGGGAACATAGCCACTTGTTGCTCCACGCTTACATGTATACTATCTTCTAACAACTTGCGCTCTCTCAATATGTCACACAGTCGAAAGAATGGAGCTCTATCAAACCTTAACATGTTTCTACACGTCACATCGCATTGCCAAATTTTTTGGTTTAGATACGCAATTCTGATCTGGTCTCTTTCATGTATAGGACCATAGGTAATACGTGGTCTTCTTCTTTTCCTTAATATAGATCGAACAAGCACAGCCACGACAGCAAGCGTGACAAAAACAGTAGCTCCCCTAATCATCCGTTTCCTTCTACTCATCGTCTTGACCATCTACAATGTATGTATTCTATCATGATTACGCATATGAAAACATATTGGAGAACAATTTATAACAACAAAATCAAACAGAAATTCGAGTATACAAAATATAGGAACAAAATATCAATCTCAATCCCTGTCCACATACAACAAAATCAATCTCAATCTCGCTGATCGATCTAGATTGGACAGACCTTGGCAGCACATATCGAGGGGAGGAGACGGGAGGGTGGAGAGGGGTGGATTTGTACCTTCGATCCGCTCTGGCGCTGCACGTCGATCTGTCGCCGTCTAGCTTCTCACCACCGCCCTACTGCTCCTGCTGCTCTCCGATGCCGGCTGTCGTCGTGGTGAACAACAGATGCCTAGGGATAGGCTTGAGTTTGGGGGCCGATGGACGCTAGAGGATTCGGGGAGGGATTGCGCGGTGGAGTCGCGCACGAAGAACACTGCAAACACAAAGATCTACCCTGCTTCGGGGCTCTCGCGAGAGATAAAACCCCTACTGCAGCATTTATCCTATTTTCTGTATTCTCCTTTCTATATACGCGATCAGTACAAAGGCTCCTTGAGCTGTGAGGAACGAGCTATGGAGACATGCTAAGAAGGAAGAAGAAGCAAAGCCCAAGGGGGGAAAATGAACCAGCGTGAGGCTGCCTGCGTCTTCCGCTCTCCCCGTCTCCTCCCCCTGGTGCTCTCTTAAATAGAGAGAGCCCAGGGGACAACCAGGGGACAAGGGGGCAAGAAGTACCATGCACTGCACACTGTTGATGAATTGACTACTGGGGTCTTATCCATACTGTTGAGGTGTCCTGGTGCTCACTGTAGCCATGCCGCACTGTCCTCACCCTCGTCCTCTGGGGAAGGTGGTATCTGGTGCGGGTACGTCGGGAGCGCCTATGCCGGTCTGAGCCAAGGGCGTCCCAAGACCGACATAAGGTGGCGAGTAGTCAATGAAGGGAGCCGACATAGACAGTGCCATTGGCGGGCGTCTATGTCGGTCAAGGGGTGACGAAGCGCCTCGTATGTCGGTCAGAGCTCAGGAGCGGAGAGTGGGCCGTCCGGGATAACTCGGTCAGCCGACATATGCCATGTCGGTCCGGCGTATCTCGATAACCCGGATGGCGGTCGAAGGATAACCGGGGTATGCCGAGGTAACAGTGATTACCCGGTAAAGTGACCCGGGCCCCGGTCAGCCGGATGAGTGGCCAAGGTGGGTCGTCCTGGGAGTGACGCTGCCGACATAAGCCTATGTCGGCACGGCGGGATGTCATCTGGGGGAGCCGGTGCAGAAGAGATGGGCCGCGGGGTACGTCGGTAGCGGTGAATCGGCCCCACCGGGTTAGAGGACCCGACACAACTGTATGTTGGTACGGTGACTGGAATGTCGACCTGGGTCACGCCTATATCGGCCCGGGTTGACCTCTTCTATCATTTCCTTTATCTTCTGCGTGTTAATTTGCTATCTCTTCCTTCCACTGTACCAACTCTGAGGTACCCGGGGTTACATCCCCGACAGTAGTCCCCGAGGCTATGTGGGACTCGTAGAGTCGTGCATAGTCTTACCCGAAACTTGTATCACAGAGTTGGTACCCATTCATATGGCCAGTATGGACTGCATCGAATATAAAGCCATCATGGGGAATACAGTAATCCCATGCCGGCAGCGTGCGCTGTGCCGCTTTGCAGCCTGTATGGGCATCACCACCTGTGGGTTCTTAGCCGAGCTGGGCATTTGCCAGAATCGTATGCCTGCCATCATAAGTTCGTCATTTAACCACACCCTCTAGAACAAACGCGTCATCCGGTTGACCGAGCTCACTCGAATCAACAACGAGATGGACAGTTTGCACTGGAAATGACTCGCATGCATGGGTATGGCCACACATAGATGTTTCTGCCGGTGCTGGGTAATTTGACATACTGCCCGTACGAACATGTTTCATATGTCGGATGTCAACAGCCTTTTGCTGAATCGACATAGTGCCTTCATGGGCATACTTTATATATTGGTTTCTGCCACCTCGGGCGTTTTACCGAAATCACATGTCGGCAGCAAGAGCTGGACCGACACATAGCCTGCTTGGGCATATTTTATATCGGTTTCTAGCCTTCTTGGGCATTTACCGAAATCATATGTCGGCAGCATTTAGCTGGACCGACATATAGCCTGCTTGGGCATTATCTTATCGGTTTCTAGCCTTCTTGGGCGTTTACCGAAATATTATGTCGGCAGCATTTAGCTGGACCGACATATAGCCTGCTTGGGCATTATCTTATCGGTTTCTAGCCTTCTTGGGCGTTTACCGAAATATTATGTCGGCAGCATTTAGCTGGACCGACATATAGCCTGCTTGGGCTAAATCTGACATTTTGCCTTGATAGGCATTCATCGGATGACGAGTTGAGACTTTTATCAACGCGTAGCATTCGGTAAGTTTAGATATTTTTCAACTCGGAGCACCGAGACAGTGATGCTATGATACTCTGATAAATTCGGATAGCCGAAGAGTCATGATAGTCGATAAAGACGACATAGATTTGCGAGATGCCTGTCGATACGAGATAAATGCTGTGATATTTTGGCAAACCGAAATAAACGGCGATTCGAGATATTGCAGGATGCCCTGATACTCTGGCGAACCGACATAAACGGCGATCTGGAGATATTGCGCTGTTGATACCGCGATAATTGGCCAGCCGAGATAAGTGATGATTCGGGGTCACCAACATGATCAAGGTTTTGGTGCTGAGCACCTACTCGATAGAACCGATACCATCATACCAGGTTAGTCCACACATATTTATAAAGAGTATTTAAACTTAATAACAACCTTGCTAACAGACGAATATAACTTCAACATATGACAGAAACAACAGATCTACGCATGAATATGCAGACTCGGTCTTAACCGAGTCCCCGAGGCACTTTTATTATCTAGGAGTAAACATAAAACCGACTGGCCGGCCAGTCCCCGGGTCAAGACATCTCGTTCCCGGGGAAAACATCTAAGCAAGATAAGAAGGGGCAGTCCCCGAGTAACTTTTGAGGTTAAACTCTCTATTCTAGGTACTAGCATGTACATGGTAACTACTCACATTGCCTTGTTGATGCAGACTCGAACGGAGAAGCGCAGGTTTGCCCCGTCCCGGGCGTCCAACGGAGTCGAAGACGAGCGAGACCTCTTACGTCGGCAGATTACCTCGGCAGTTATTTGCCTGCCTTATCTCGGCCAAGCCATTTCAGCTGGCCTATTTCTCGCCGACATGATGCTTATGTCGGTTGCTTCTAACACTCAGTCGATTTAATATCTTACTCGGCCATGCCTTTCGGCCAGCACCCGACTCAACCCGAGTCCTTTTACTCGGCGAGCACACTCAGCCGACACGCATGTAACAACCGACATGATACGGCCGGCTTCTCTATCTTGGTAGCTAACTCTTTTCAGCCGACGCACCCTATCCGCCGGGACCTATCTCTTTTCGTTTCTTCTTTTCACGAACTCGGTCTGTGTCTCAAAGCCGACACAAGACTTTCTCTATAGCTTCTCTACTTTACTCGGCTATGAGGCCACATCCGTCAGTGGCCGTCATACCTATGCACCGGCCTGCCGCTCGCTGGCGTACATGGATGCAGAGTGCACCTAGACATGCACGGACGCGGCCGACATAGAGTCGGACAACGGTGACAGAGCCGACGTAGAGCCACCGGGCCGAGCGGGAAGGACGGCACTGACACCGCAGTCCCCGGGTGTAGGCACAGCGCCGGCCATAGCGTGAAACCGGTGACGAAGGAGTGAGCGCGGAGGCCATGTCGATGTCAAGCCCCCGGGCGAACCCGGTTACAGCGTGGAGCCGGTGATGAGGATACCGGGCTCGGGTGAAGCTGGCCAAGGTGATGCCGGATCAAGGGTAACTGCGTGCAGGGCGAAGTCGAACATGGCAGAGCCGGCGCGGGGAAGACGCCAGCGGCGACATAGACGCCGGGAGCGGCGACGGCCACGCCAGTCCCCGAGTGTGGTTGGACACGCCAAGGAGGCCAGCGAGCGCGGCGGCGGTGTTGATGTAGAGCCGCCGAGCTAGCTAGAGACACGGTGAGCCGACCGTAGCCTTGTTGACGACGTTGGTGCCGGTGACGAAGAGCTTGATGAAGCGGCCCGGCGAGCGGATACCCCGCGCCGCCACGCGAGGTGCTCGCCGGAGTCGATGAAGAAGGTCCCGTCCGAAATTAGCCCAGCTAGCGCCACTACCAGCCCCACGGTGGGCGCCAACTGTCGTCGTGGTGAACAACAGATGCCTAGGGATAGGCTTGAGTTTGGGGGCCGATGGACGCTAGAGGATTCGGGGAGGGATTGCGCGGTGGAGTCGCGCACGAAGAACACTGCAAACACAAAGATCTACCCTGCTTCGGGGCTCTCGCGAGAGATAAAACCCCTACTGCAGCATCTATCCTATTTTCTGTATTCTCCTTTCTGTATATGCGATCAGTACAAAGGCTCCTTGAGCTGTGAGGAACGAGCTATGGAGACATGCTAAGAAGGAAGAAGAAGCAAAGCCCAAGGGGGGAAAATGAACCAGCGTGAGGCTGCCTGCGTCTTCCGCTCCTCCCGTCTCCTCCCCCTGGGCTCTCTCTTACATAGACGCCGGGAGCGGCGACGGCCACGCCAGTCCCCGAGTGTGGTTGGACACGCCAAGGAGGCCAGCGAGCGCGGCGGCGGTGTTGATGTAGAGCCGCCGAGCTAGCCAGAGACACGGTGAGCCGACCGTAGCCTTGTTGACGACGTTGGTGCCGGTGACGAAGAGCTTGATGAAGCGGCCCGGCGAGCGGATACCCCGCGCCGCCACGCGAGGTGCTCGCCGGAGTCGATGAAGAAGGTCCCGTCCGAAATTAGCCCAGCTAGCGCCACTACCAGCCCCACGGTGGGCGCCAACTGTCGTCGTGGTGAACAACAGATGCCTAGGGATAGGCTTGAGTTTGGGGGCCGATGGACGCTAGAGGATTCGGGGAGGGATTGCGCGGTGGAGTCGCGCACGAAGAACACTGCAAACACAAAGATCTACCCTGCTTCGGGGCTCTCGCGAGAGATAAAACCCCTACTGCAGCATCTATCCTATTTTCTGTATTCTCCTTTCTGTATATGCGATCAGTACAAAGGCTCCTTGAGCTGTGAGGAACGAGCTATGGAGACATGCTAAGAAGGAAGAAGAAGCAAAGCCCAAGGGGGGAAAATGAACCAGCGTGAGGCTGCCTGCGTCTTCCGCTCCCCCCGTCTCCTCCCCCTGGTGCTCTCTTAAATAGAGAGAGCCCAGGGGACAACCAGGGGACAAGGGGGCAAGAAGTACCATGCACTGCACACTGTTGATGAATTGACTACTGGGGTCTTATCCATACTGTTGAGGTGTCCTGGTGCTCACTGTAGCCATGCTGCACTGTCCTCACCCTCGTCCTCTGGGGAAGGTGGTATCTGGTGCGGGTACGTCGGGAGCGCCTATGCCGGTCTGAGCCAAGGGCGTCCCAAGACCGACATAAGGTGGCGAGTAGTCAATGAAGGGAGCCGACATAGACAGTGCCATTGGCGGGCGTCTATGTCGGTCAAGGGGTGACGAAGCGCCTCGTATGTCGGTCAGAGCTCAGGAGCGGAGAGTGGGCCGTCCGGGATAACTCGGTCAGCCGACATATGCCATGTCGGTCCGGCGTATCTCGATAACCCGGATGGCGGTCGAAGGATACCCGGGGTATGCCGAGGTAACAGTGATTACCCGGTAAAGTGACCCGGGCCCCGGTCAGCCGGATGAGTGGCCAAGGTGGGTCGTCCTGGGAGTGACGCTGCCGACATAAGCCTATGTCGGCACGGCGGGATGTCATCTGGGGGAGCCGGTGCAGAAGAGATGGGCCGCGGGGTACGTCGGTAGCGGTGAATCGGCCCCACCGGGTTAGAGGACCCGACACAACTGTATGTCGGTACGGTGACTGGAATGTCGACCTGGGTCACGCCTATATCGGCCCGGGTTGACCTCTTCTATCATTTCCTTTATCTTCTGCGTGTTAATTTGCTATCTCTTCCTTCCACTGTACCAACTCTGAGGTACCCGGGGTTACATCCCCGACACCGGCCCGTCGTCCCCGCTGCTCTCTGCCGCCGCCTAAGCCGCACGTCGATCTGCCGCCGTCTAGCTTCTCACCGCCGCCCTACTGCTCCTGCTGCTCTCCGATGCCGGCCCGCCGTCCCCGCTGCTCTCTGCCTCCGCCTAAGCCGCCGGTCGTGCTGAGTGGGAGCCGCCGCCGCTGCAGCCTGCTGGGAGCAGAGAGCCGCCGCCGCCTGTGAGAGAAGAGAGGGAGGGTTTCGAGCAGGGTGGGTGGGTGACTCGTGCGTGCGGGAGGGTTATGAGGGGTGAGAGGGTAACGAGAGCTCAGAACGATGTGATTCCACCGAATCGAAGGAACGTCCCAATTCCGCATCTTAGGAGAATATGCCGTTCGGGGGAATGTCTCGGTTCTCGTTCTACTTCCCTACCAAACACGGGAATTGGGTCTAGGTGCAGAACCGGCCCGTTATATTCCTCCCCATGACACTTACCAAACACACCCTTAATTTGGCGCCACGAGAATCTCACTTTCTGTGGGAACATAAAGGCAACTCTGGCCAACATGACCCTCCATTTGTCCGTGATGATTTTATTAAGCACAATTGGAACTTATATGGGAGATAGTCTCCCATTTTGTTCAATTTTATTCATCTGTAATTTGAATCATTCTTTCCATTGTCGGCAATTTATTATTTGTTTAATTTTTTCATTTCGAACTATTATGATAATTTGGACTACTGTTGCATTGTGTGATGTTAAAACATTAAAAAGTTTTATTTATATTGCAGTTATATTAAAAAAAATTGTCCTGATTCACAAATATGGGCTAAAACCCTACAACTATTTTGTGATACAGCGGCGGAGGAGACCTGTAAACATTTGTCGTAAAACCGAATATAACGTGTGTGTGAGATGTGTTCCGCCGGTGCCCGCGTGGTACCAAAAAACAAATTTTCAGTATCTGCCGTGACATGAGGGGATCTTTGGAGATGCTCTTATCTTTACTTTTAGTAGTAATCTATACACAAGGGATTGGATTTACACATCATGTACTCTGTATTGACGCTAACATGGTTTCAAGTATGATATGGAGCTGGAGGCTTCCCTCCTATATATATTGTTTCTCTAAAAAAGGTATAAATAGTTAGGGCCTCTTTGGTTCGCAAGAATTTCATAATATAGGAACATAGGATTGAAATGGCATCTCCACATAAATTTTATAGGAGTAAGAACGTGTGATGTCACATGAAAAAATAAAGGAAATGTAAAAAGTAGTAAAAATGAATGCTAGATTTACTATGAGATATACTCACTCCGTATCAAAATATAAGATGTTTTAGTTATTTGCATGCGAACTATACTAGTATGTATACACGAGCAATGCACGTCTTATAATTATAGAGCATTTTGGCATAAGTCATGAAATGTCATCTAAAATGATCTAAAGGGAAATCCTCATTTATCAGTGATAAAAGAGAGGAATGATGATTAAAAAAATTAACCTATGCCAGAAGAAAAATGTATCCAGCAGGGCCTGCACTCATTCAGATTTGTTAGGGATCGATAAAGAGAAAAATTATAGAAAAAAATCATTAATCCATGTAAAAAAAAGATATGCAATGGAACTCACACTCATTGTGTTGTTAAATTACATTTATTTTCTCCTATCGCATGGCAGAAGATTGTACAATTGCTTCAGCTCAAAAGGCACGTGGCCATAAGCCTGTCATGTGAATTTTTTTACTGAAAGGAAGACATGATGGTTCTAGAACATGGTGGACGCAACTAAAGTTACTGTTCACCGCGAATCCCTTGATACTGAGCCATTAGATTTACAAGATCAATGGTTAGGATTGATGCTATGAGTCCATATACAAGATTGGTATACTATATAGGAGTATAGATACGGATGTATATAGACGTAATTAGTGTGTAGATTCACTCATTTTGCTCCGTATGTAGTCTGCAAATACCTAAAACATCTTATATATTATGATACGGAGTGGGTAGTACAAATGATTTATTAGAAAATTTTCCAATATTATCCAATCCCACAAATCAAATGGCCACTAGGGAAAATTGTTAAAAATCCTATCTCTTCCAAGAATCCTACGAAATTCCTTTGAATCAAAATAACCCCTACAGATACGATTCCGTTCGTTTTTCACATCTAGTCCGTACTACAGTTTATAGTAGATCTTTACCAAGAGGAAGCTCCATGTGAGCAACATCGAAACTGAAGCGAAACCTGTTGCTGTTGGGGCTGGCGCTGAAACCACACCAAACTAATCAGCCGAACTGACGGAGGCGGCTTCTGGGAAACAAGGGGGCGCGCGCCAGTAAAAAAATCGATGACGAACCGCTGGCGACGTCATGGTCACACGCCCGCTGACGTGCAGCTAGTTCGCTGCGTACGTGTGGCCGCGCTAACGGCCGCCGTCACGGCCGGCCCCCTCCATGGGTGTTTGCAGAGAGGATATCACCTAACCGAAGTACAGTTTCATCACATCACAGAGTGACACACTGACACTCGATCGGTAATTAGCATATACACCAGTATATATATATTGATGTGAACACGTGGGCTTCGTCTCCAGGACGTTAACGGTGCATCCATGAAGCTTCCATTTGACCAGAGAGCCTCGATAAATATATACCGCCCCACAAGAGCTAGCTTGCCGCTACTACGCCACGGATCCCTCCTGCCTCGAGCCTCTCTTCTGCAAGCTCGCTAGCTCACGAGATCTATAACCCCATCCATTCATGTAGGTTGCAACAGACCACTCTCAATAATTTTCACCATGGCCTCAACCTCACAGCCCACCACACCGTACGTCTCTCTCTCTCTCTAGATCTGTTTCCAGTATTTTTCTCTTTATCATCTGGTTTTGAGATTTGTAGAGCAACTTAATCTGGTTCTGACTAGGGCTAGCATATTGCTTCCTTTGTCATCGTTTCCAGTCCTCATAGTAGCAGTACTATGTTCGTTCGAGCTAGTATATGCATATGCATATCCAGATATGTCACATATATGTTTATTCACCAAGCCGTACGCGTAAAACAAAAGCGTCCCTTTCGTAGACATCATTCCTCACTTGTGCTGCAAATCGCTGGGTCCTCCGCTCCGATTTGCCTAATGTTCTTAGTTAAGCCCTAACTGAAACGGCAGTACAAAGAAATCTGCTAGCTCCATTAGTTCTGTAATGATCGATGATGAGTTACTGAGTTAGATATGTATGTGTATATAGAGGGAGCGGAGGAGGTGGGAGAGGTCATGGCGACGAACAGGATCAGCAGTGGACTTCGCCGGAGGAGGCCGGCAGCGGCGGACAGCTAGTGATGCCGGAGGACGGGTACCAGTGGAAGAAGTACGGCCAGAAGTTCATCAAGAGCATCCAGAAAATCAGGTACGTTCGTACATCTATCATCGATCTACCTGACGGCCAGTACGATGATCGAACTACAGTAGTGTTTAGATCCAAGTAACGAACGGCCAGCGCCCTGTGCAGGAGCTACTTCCGGTGCCGGGACAAGCGGTGCGGCGCCAAGAAGAAGGTGGAGTGGCACCCGGACGACCCCAGCCTCCGCATCGTCTACGACGGCGCGCACCAGCACGGCTCCCCCCCGTCGTCGGCCGGCGGCCACGGAGCTGGCGGCGACGGTAACCGGTACGAGCTCAGAGCCCAGTACTTCGGCGGGCCCCGCGAGCAGTGACCACGACAGGCGCCGGCTTGCAAGGTCTGTCGCTGGCATAGTGGCATGAATAATTAACATGGCGTGGAATGGTCCCCGTCGACTGACTGGCGCCGCCGGTGGTGGTGCCGGAGCGCCGGTGCAACGTGATGCTGAGTGGCAAATCATCTGCGGTCAACGTTGTTACACATTCTACAGTTCGGTGGTCACGCTAGTACGACTAGTAGTACGTAGCTCCAGATTTTGAGTAAATTAATTGATGTATTCCCGTATCTGACTATCTGAGGCTGTGAACGCATGAGCATTGATTTGTAGTAGTAGTAACACCTGAGGCTGTCATCCGAAATGTATCCATCGTTGACTCTTCAAAACTTGATTGTTTGCCCTGATCCTCATGGCGCCACATACCACAGCTGGGTGGCTTTCAGATGTACGGCCAACTATCAAAACATCAAGCTTAATTTCTTATTCTTGTTTTACGTGTGATGTATGTCTAACCGTCAACCATTGCAATAAGGGGAAGAAAAAACAGCATCACCGTGCGTGGAAGCACCAATAATGAGGATAGAAGTACTCCCAAACACAATGGGGGGCGTCCAACAACCCGATTTGGCTAGATTTGGACACGGCAAACCAAAAACATTGTTTATGGAGCAAATTTAGGATAAACATCATTCTCACACAAGTGGGAACATCTCAAGTACATAAAACAGATAGAAGGACAGAGTTACATAGGTATAGTACTACATACAGATTGCACAATTGTCCATCGCCAGTCAGGTTGGTCTTCTCATCATTGTACAGCATAAGAGGTTACAAACGCCGTGCAGATCACTGCAACTACTCTGAAAAGACAGCCGCGTTGACAGACACACAAATAGAGCCCATCTCCCTGAGTTCCTTTGATGTACTCTACAACGGAAGTGCCATGCGTACGATCTTTTTGGTCCGACGGACGTACGACTCAAGAATCCAACGGACAATTAAAGACATCGTAGCTGTTTGATGTGTCTGTTGAACGATCTGACGAACAGATATGGACGTCGGACGTTGGAAAGTGTCGTGTACGTGTAGCACTTCTCGATGTACAATGCAACACATGGCTCGCCCGTCTTCAATAATAGACCCAAAATAGGACCTGTGATTTCCAACTCTACCATCACACGGACCTACTATCAACAGACCTACATAACATGGTCACTCGAACGCAACAACAGGCACGTGCATCAGAGATTCACATGAATTACAAGATGCTATGGGCTCCTCCGGACTATAATGTACAGTTAGAAGTTAGCAGTCACGGCTCAAAAGAGATCAAATTCTCAGGGGACCTTTGCAGTTGTGGCTTCAGTAAGTTATCTGCACGCAGAGATATGCAAGAAATAATTAGTTTTGTTCTCCCCAGTATATTATTCCAAATCAAAATATAAAACGTAGCCAGAGTCTGTAAATAAAAAAAAAGGATGGACATACAACCAGACAGCATTATTATTACATCATTCATATAATCCAACCCAGGAATTAAACCGACTACAGAGATGAAGGCACTGGAAAATCAACTTTCCCCAAGATGGACAGCTCATCAACTTCCATCCCCGGAAAACATAAAAGCAAAAGCATGCTCAAGAGGACGCATTAAATGACTAACCAATCATAATATTCAACAACTGCAAATTTTCAAATTCCTATATAATTAAACAGTAAAAAAAATCCCCACTGCCATAACCCATAAGCACATGAACATATCAGATATCACTATCGACCATAGCACTCACACTCAGGGGCTGAGGCAGGAATAAACTTTGAACGGGGCCGAACATGGCACATCTCAGAGGGGGCCAACTAAACGAATTTTGTCTAAAAATCATGTTTTAGTTAGCACTAATCACACAATTTCTAGTGTTGTACACGGGCATAGGGGAGCCAAGGCCCCTGCTGGTCCCCCCTAGCTCCGCCACTGCTCACACTTCATCAACTGAATGAACAAGAACACTGCAAACTTAACATTATTAAAAAAAAAGTGCATACCATTGCTGAACTTTTCTGAACTCTGCAAGTACAGGATATATGTTCTCAAACGCAGTGTATGTCTCTTCTCTCACCTGGAAAGGCAATAGTTTCAGTCTTTCAGATGTACAAATAACGGCCACTGAAGTATATAATATATAATAAAAGAATCTACCTTTGCTCCGGTCAAGACAATCTTGCCAGAAACAAAAATCAGAAGAACAATCTTCGGTTGCCTCATTCGATAAATCAGACCAGGAAAAAGTTCTGGCTCATACTGCAAAGCAAAAGGTACACATCATTCAACTTATCAAGAATAATGAAAAGATACAAACACACACATATTCTCACAGAAACATAGAATCACGAGACTTACACTTGAGAAAGCACCATGAGAATATGCAAGGCCCTCCAGTCTAATTGGAAACTTGACATCACAAGAGCCAACGATATTCTGAATCTTAAAGTCCTGATATAGCACAGACGTCAGTAACAGTCTCACAAAATGGAATTGGTCAGAGTGCAGGTACAAGTGAAAACTATAGAGGCCTGAAATTGTTACCTTGAATTTAGCTGGAAAGCCAAGTTTCTGAATAATACGAGCATACTGAGAAAAACACTGCTGTGTGAGACTTCAGAAACCTCTCAACCAGCATAGACGAAATGGAAGAAAGCCATGTCATACCTTTCTTGCTGCAAGCTTGGACGACTGTTCACTCTTTGCTCCTGTACATACCTGGAACATGATATTCGTTGCGTTAGCATAAGGAGGATGGAATGGATGGATACGTGGTGGTAGTTATATGAAACTTGTGCACTTTTCTATCAATAAGGCTAAACAAAAGTTCTTTACTCAAAAACAAATACCTTTACTTACAGCCAAATTGCAATAAGATCAATGATGACAACCAATAAAGTTTATTTGAATGAAGATGCTCGGTCTAAATAACATCCCAAGTAATCTATCATTGCAAATTACCCTTCCACATGTACTGGACAATAAATTTTTAGTTTCACTTATTGCGGACAAACAGCAGATTTTGATGATGCTGGACATCTGACACGGCAATGAAAATTAAGCTATGGAGCACTACTCGTTCCACATCCATTAGTGTATAACAAAGCAATAAAATAGTGAATTTGTCACAATAACGCGGTTCCTTCTCCGCACAAAAATTTAGTTTGCACATTTACAAAAGAGTACAAATTAGGTATATCGAATTAATATGATACCATAGCAATTGAAAAGTTAAACTAAAAGGAGTCTAACAGGTGGAGTGGAACAACAGCTCATGAAAACAAGCATTCTAATAGTCAAGAACATGTACAAGCTTAAGTGCTTAACTGAAGTTGGATCATACCATTTTACCCGATGCAAATATCAGTGCTGTAGTTTTTGGTTCTCTTATTCTCATGATAACTGCAGCAAAACGCTGTTCGGAGAGCAGAGTTAACAAACTAATGCATAAAATAGAGAACGGGAACAACTAAGTTACAAAAAATATAGCACCAGCAAATAGCCAAATACGTAGAGTAATCAAGTTGATACACAGCAGCACTACTACAAGCTTAAATATGAATAGTCTATGTGTATTACTTTTTCTACTGATGCTTTATTGGATCACAAACTCAATAGTGTACATTTAGCTTAAAACATCACATTTAATTCAGCACACTCCCACTACAGTCACAGCACTAATAAGAAATCTAAAGGGCAAAGTAAGACAAGATTTATATCTGCTACACTGTTGAATCTCGTTCCTAAGGAAAATGAGTTCTAATTCAAGCAATAAGCTGGTTAAGGCACCTCCAATATTGAAATTAGGGCTTACAGCCAACCTTAGACACTGTGAAGCTCATCCATAAG